>CM076578.1:1834573727-1834851160 GCA_034641835.2 Pinus albicaulis | reverse complement strand
CGTAAACACGAGCTGCACTGCACTTCTTGATTCAGGTTATAGGTTAGAGCTTAAATGTTTCCTTTATAATGATTAATTCAGAAATGAGACACAAAAATACTCATAAACACGCAAATTGCAGAAAAGAGATTAGTTCATCATTCTAAGAAGGTTCAATAATTAAATTTGACTTGAGCACTTAACCCTTTATTTAATTTATCTCATGACTGAACTGAAATCAAAACCTAATTACTCTAAAGCAAATACCTGATCTTTCAACAAGCTTCAATTTAACAATTCAACACTTCTTTGCAAAAGTTCCAAAATCCTAATTCTAGCATTGAAAGGCAATACTTGGAGGAAACTGATTAATCTAGATGCACCTATCAATTGATCTTATGCTCGCATAATGAATTCTACAGTCACTAATGACTCCCTTATTCAAACCCCATTTCACTACTTGACATCAAACAAGAGATTGTAACATTAAAACTGCTTGAAATGATTGTTTCATACCCTATCAACCACAGCGGACAACTTTGTCTTTTGTGCTGGATTTATGGTCTACTCTATGAGAATTCATTCAGCAAACCCTAGTTCCGCTTTTAAAATATATTGAGATGAACCTGCACTACTTAAGCACAAAACTGTACTCAATAAATTAGATTTCAATTACAGTTGTCATCGGTCAAATCATGAAACCAAACTCTGGAAAATTTACTCAAAAGACTTTAGCAATCAACACTTTTCTGTCTTAAATAACAAGATAAGATATGCTAATATAAGCAAGTGCACACACTATTCTATGATATTGTAATGAGAACTAATTCAACCTAGAAACTAAGATTTTGATTAACAAGCTAATGAAAATCACAACTGGCACTCATTTACCTATTCCATTCAAATTGCAATGTAGCTAATTTAGACAATGCTCCGAAGTCTCAAGCCAACAATCACTTCTAAACTAAGTTGTAAAGGCTAAAATCACTTCATCACACTTCAATCTTATGTGCTATAAAATTCCCAAATTGCATAAAAGACTAAAAATTCCAATCTACTTTACAAATTCAGAAAAGGCCTTAAAAACCTACTTCGTTCTCACACACACAGTTCAACAAATATTGCATTCAAAAAACACTAAGATGGCATTCCTATTGACTCAAATGCTTTTATGACAACAGAAATTAACATTGGCACAGAGAAATAATCGAAAGACTTTGAATTAATTAACACACTAAAAACATGCTCTAGAAATCCTTTGCAACTAATGAAATCTGATTGCTAAGTTTAAGTGACAAAAGGTAGATCCTATTGACCCTATCTTGAATTACACACAACAAATGATGGGATATTATGTTTTCACAACGAGCATGGAGACTGTTTGATGCTTTGACCGCTCCTCTTGTCCACATTCTGTTTCATAAAACAATTCGAATTCAAATCTAATTTAGCAAATCAATTATGGGATCAATTTCGAATGGTAAGTACAGGTGTTTGATCTGACTCACAATTACGCCTATGATCTAATTCCCATTCCTATCGTATTCTTACTCTTTGTGATAATTCAAGGAACCAAATTAACCAGACCAAGACATATTTTTTAGAATCGATTCACCATGGCTAAATCACATTATGTGAATGAAGTTCATGTTAAATTTAGATGCTTGAGTTATTACTTTATTATTAAAATGCTTCCATCCTATTCTAGCTAATCGATCAGACTTTAAACTGTATGTGCTCAAATTATACTTTGTCTGTTTCACACTAATCAATCACGGAGGTTTGTTTCTATTCAATTCATTCCCTGAGAGATACATAAAGAGTGTTCATTCAAGTTCAAACCAATTTTGAATCTGAAATTGAAACCTTTGTATATAAGAATAAAAAAATGATGGAAAGGTTTTAAATGAAATTCATTCAGAACAAAGCTTGTAAACATTTAAACACACACCTACAACAACTATCTCAAGGACTCAAAAGCAATTTCCACACCTAAGTAATTTCCAAATCTGAATGTTATTGAAGGGAATAAAATGCTACCATTTTTAAAACAAAACCATTCCAATTACTCTACAAACTCAATCATAAAACAACAAGCGTTTGCATGACAAGCATTCAACCACTCTGCAAAATTTAAATCACTGGAAATTAACTCTCCAAAATCACATGATTTCCTAACCTACACTAGCCATGAAGCTCGGTTCCAATCATGGAGGGCCCTCCCACACCTGGAGCGAGCTAATCTACTTCAGCACAATGAGTATTAAAATATAAATACCATTACTTACAACAAGAGAATTCTGAGACTGAATTTAATCAAAGCTTATATGTAGTCATACAGAGTTCCAGTTCTTCCAAAACAGAGCTTGTAAAATTACATTATTCACTGCTTCTTGCCCCCTAATAATTTTTTTTGGATGCTGGCTTTATAGATTGCCTGAGAATTACAAAATAGGAAATGATCCATATAGATCAGATCAAAAGATTACTATGCTAACTTAGCTCATCTAATTTTGATTACATTGTCAATTCCAATATTTATGCTTAACAACACTCCATACGTAGCCATGGAGATAAGACAAAATCGATTTTAAAAGTTGTGATGTGCTGATATATAGTAGTTTCAACTTATTTTGACCAAAAAATCCAAAACAAGGTTGTTTTGGGAGATTTTGACAATTCTGGAAATTTCCAAATTTTACATATATTAGCCTCACTCCCCCCTAAATATATCCACAACCGTAAGTGAGTTTGAAAAATTGTTATAAGGTTAGTAAATTGGATATACTGGGATAAAAACCCATGTTCCTGAATTTCTCATTTTGCCTTCCTCTACATGGAAATCGAGGTGGAAGTTGGCAGTTTAGAATTTTTTACAGATTTGGAAAATTTGGGTAATTTCCTTCTAGAGACCCATATGAGTGAGATGGGTGGAATCCAACTTATGGAGAGGTATCATAATATTATTTTTTATATAACCTCTCTCGGATTCTCTAGAAGCGCGCCGAAAATGCCAAAGCCCCAAATTAGGCATTCCCATATTTAACTGGCTTGTGAGGGATTTCATCGATGGAATCCTGTAATAAATCTGGTTCAACAAAATAGTCATCAGTAAAACATGACATAATAATAATTAATCATAGAGAAGTGAGGAAATTTATGATAATCAACCATAGAGAGTATTTTGCCAATAGTGACAGAATTAGGGTATAGCATGGGCTAAAAACCTAGGGTTTTAGGGTATAAACAGTGATGTTTCATGATGAAAACATGGGCATATACGAGGCCCAACATCATCCCATGCCTGAGGTTTTGCATGTCCTCATGCAAACAAAGACTTTACTCATATCTAGGTTTTTATGGCTTCATGGCTTTTAGGTAGGTTTAGGTCTTGTGAAGCAGCACTGCATGAAGATTTGATTGCCATAGGTTTGATTTTAAGAGTGATACAAATAGAGGAAAAAAAATAGATATGGTAGGAGGAAAATGATGAATAGGATGATAGGTGACAATGGAAATGGTAGATGAGATGAGGCGGTAATGGAGATGGGAAAACATGTGCTTGCATGCTCTATTTTTGCGAGGCCAATGCTTATGAATGGTTTCTTCATGAAAGGCAGCCATGAATTCACCCTCTATTAGATTCAATTGACAATATGTGTGAATATAGGATGGGAAGGCATTGTAGTTACTACTTTTGTTTACATGAACCATTATGATTATGACCTAGAGTAGCATGCAAATGGAAGGTATCTGGAAAACCAGATATATAGAATATGTGGTGGTTAATCATCACAACTTTCTTAAATATCTTAATAAATTAAATAATATTAAGCCACCTCTACCTCAAGTTTTACCCTTGTTGTTGATGTCCTTGATGCTACAAGATGAAGTAAATGATGGAATGGCTCAAGCTGATGTGATTGTTGATATGATCTGCTAAAGAAAAAAAAGGTCTCAATATCGACGTTATCCTGAAAATGTTGATGCATGTGTGATTTTATACGGCTTCCTGAAAAAAACACAAGCACCATCATCAATAATCCTATTTATTGAAATAAAGGAAATAGGTTAAATTAGAGAACAATTACCTGATCATTATCCAAGCCCAACAATTGTGAAAAATGATAGTGAGAACCATGAGTAAGCATAGGGTAAAAATATAAATCAAACCTAACAATTCTCATCATTTTTTTCCTAACATCTCTCCCCCCCATGCCTATCATCTTGCATGTCCTCATGCAAGCAAAACCTATGACAGAGACAAAAGACTGAAGGGCTAGGGTTTCTATATTAAACTCATGTTTCATTGACTTAAACGATAGGGCTAATTGTGAGAGCATGTAAGTAAGTTTCTCGGATGTCATATTCCTTTGCAATAATAAGATAAGAAAAAGTAGTGACCAAGGATCCAGTGATGTTAAGACTGAGTTTTATTATTCCAAAAGAGTAACTAATGCTAGGGTTACTAAAGGAATTCTTAACAATTTTGTTACTGCAGAGATAATGTCATCCTAAAATGATTAACCATAATAATTTCCACAAAGCATCTCAAGAGTAATCCAAAGCAGCATTTCTTCACTTTCAATAGCCTCATTATTACAAGTAAAAGTGACTTTATTTAAAAACCAAGGCCTTAAAATGGATCGAAAATGGGGAAAAATAAATATTACAAAATGATACCTACGAGGATGATTGTCTTACCGTTACCCAAGCATATAATTGAAGCTTCTCTTATTCAAGAAAAGTGAATCACCTGCACTAAGTGTCTCACATCCATAAAAACCAAATTATTTCTGAAATATAGAACTCCAAAGCACACTACTGAAGGATATTAAAGCCATTCTCAAAGAGATATGATAGTGATTTCAGGGAAAAGACAAAAACAACCAAGTAAATCATAGTGTAGAATTAACTTTGATACCATAGGCATGCCCCTGCTGCCCGCAGGCGTCTATAGCCTCGACAGGGATGCCTTTTAACCTAACGAAATGTCAGTGTCCCTCTTACTAGATATAGATTCATAGTTAGATTATTTGACTTTTAGATAAAGGCCACTGTCCTGGCTTGGTAACGAGTTGATGGCAGTGCCACTCACAAGAAGTAATATGGATGAATAGGCCGGCTCATGATGCGACCTCCCGTCTTCCAGCTTTTTGGGCTGAAAACCATTACTATAGCTTGGTGACCAGGAGCAGTAATGTCATGCCTGTTAGGTCTCATGATCGTGGTAGGTCGGCTCATTACGAGACCTCCTATCCTCCCCTAAATCCTTTTGTAGACTCTGATTATGATTAACCTTAGAGGTTACTTAATAAATGGGGAGACAGATCTACTCCTTAAGAGCGCAGGATGGCGTGAAAAGTTTTTAATTACTAATCTTTACTGGTTGATCCTTCTACCCTAAAGACTCAATAAAAGAAAATAACTCAGACAATGACCGAAATATTCCCCTGGTAGGTCATGCTAGGGTTCTTATGACAACACATAATGGTTTTATTGGAGTGGTCCACCATAGGAGGCTTTTCATCAATACCTTCAAAGAGAAACTTGAAAATATTTCTTGGATGATAGTATGTTAAGCTTATGAATGGGAATTATAATAATAACAATTCCCCTAACTGACCCAATGAATGATCTCGGTCAATAATTAGAGTCACTTTATAAAATATGAGGCATTAAGAGTGAATGGCTTCTAACAAGTCTTACCAAAAGAGTGCATAATGACAAAACAATTCAATGGTTGTGCCTTAGGAATTGGAATTTCAAGAATGATGTTGTAACAACAATTTTATTCATTTCTACCCTACCCTAATCTATAGAGAGGAAGGTCTCCTTCAAGTGTATGAGTACTTCCAATGCAGGCATGTTCGTAACAACATGTTAAATATACTCACACTCAGTTTGAAAGAATGAACTTCAACAAATACCAGAGTATGAGAAACCAGTTGCTTCAATTGATATGGTACCAAGAGTATTTGAAGATGAGAGTGGTATTTTGACTGGATTGTGACCTAGAACCAATGCTCGATGTAATGCTAGTGGTATTGGCTCATTTCTTCATTTGGACCACTCTGAATGTCCTCCTTGGTCATGCCAGGATAACTTGGATAATCGGTCTCTGGAATGCACACAAGGCTTGTTGTTGGGCATGGTGAAATCTCAGGTTCAACTAGATGCTCCCCATCATATTTGATATATGATTCATCGATCTCCTTGGTAGATAGGCAAGAAGAATCAAGGGAGACTTCCAAATCCTTTTTCAGCTTTGGAGAGACAAATAATTTCTTGAATGTGGTGAAGATGAACTCTTCCTGAGAGGCAGATTTCCCAGCTACTGCTAGGATTTGAGAAAGTATTTCGAGGGACATTCTTCAAGCTCTTTATCATTCTTGAAATTCTCTTGCTGGTTGATGTTCCCTGTCCGCAATATGGATTAGTACAAAAAGAGGATTCTTACAACACCCCAAAAATGTTTTGTCGTTCAAAGCTTGAATTTTTTTATCTAAATGAATTAAAAACTTCTAATTGCAAGAAAACTAGCATTGGAAATAAATTTACCTTTACTTCTATGCATAAAAAATAAAAAGGAAATAAAAACTCAAGAACAAGCAGTAATCGACCAGACTTTGGAGCAACCCCACAAAATTGGATGTGTGGCTCTTCACTCCCGTCTTACTGTACACTCTCCACCCTCTGACAGCCCTGCAAGATCCTGAAACTCTAATAATAGTTACCTGAATCAAAATTTGCAATTCCCTGGAAACGATGCCAAAATGTTGAGAGTTTTAATTGGTGAATTAAAGCTCTTAATATTTAATTTTTCAATCTGGGCTCGTAAACACGAGCTACACTGCACTTCTTGATTCAAGTTATAGGTCAGAGCTTAAATGTTTCCTTTATAATCATTAATTCAGAAATGAGACACACAAATACTCATAAACATGCAAATAGCAGAAAAGAGATTAGTTCATCATTCTAAGCAGGATCAATAATTGAATTTGACTTGAGCACTTAACCCTTTATTTAATTTATCTCGTGACTAAACTGAAATCAAAACCTAATTACTCTAAAGCAAATACCTGATCTTTCAATAAGCTTCAATTTAACAATTCAAGACTTCTTTGCAAAAGTTCCAAAATCATAATTCTAGCATTGAAAGGCCTTACTTGGAGAAAACTAATTAATCTAGATGCACCTATCAATTGATATTATGCTCGCATAATGAATTCTACAGTCACTAATGACTCCCTTATTCAAACCCCATTTCACTACTTGACATCAAACAAGAGATTGTAACATTAAAACTGCTTGAAATGATTGTTTCACACCCTATCAACCACAGCGGACAACTCCGTCTTTTGTGCTGGATTTATGATCTACTATATGACAATTCATTCAGCAAACCCTAGTTACGCTTTTAAAATCTATTAAGATGAACCTGCACTACTTAAGCACAAAACTGTACTCAAGAAATCAGATTTCAATTACAGTTGTCATCAGTCAAATCGTGAAACCGAACTCTGGCAAATTTACTCAAAAGCCTTCAACAATCAACACTCTGCTTTCTTAAATAACAAGATAAGATATGCTAATCTAAGCAAGCACACACACTATTCTATGATATCGTAATGAGACCTAATTCAACCTAGAAACTAATATTTTGATTAACAAGCTAATGAAAATCACAATTGGCACTCATTTACCTATTCCAATCAAATTGCAATGTAGCTAATTTAGACAATGCTCCAGAGTCTCAAGCCAAAAATCACTTCTAAACTAAGTTGTAAAGGCTAAAATCACTTCATCACACTTCACTCTTATGTGCTGTAAAATTCCCAAATTGCATAAAAGACTAAAAATTCTAATCTATTTTACAAATTCAGAAAAGACCGTAAAAACCTACTTCGTTCTCACACACACATTTCAACAAATCTTGCATTCAGAAAACCCTAAGATAGCATTCCTATTGACTCAAATGCTTTTATGACAACAGAAATGAACACTAGCACAGAGAAATAATCGAAAGACTTTGAATTAATTAACACACTGAAAACATGCTCTAGAAATCCTTTGCAACTAATGAAATCTGATTGCTAAGTTTAAGTGACAGAAGGTAGATCCTATTGATCCTATCTTGAATTACACACAGAAAATGATGGAATATTATGTTTCAACAACGAGTATGGAGACCATTTGATGCTTTGACCGCTCCTTCAATCCACACTCTGTTTCATAAAAAAAATCGAATTCAAATCTAATTTAGCAAATCAATTCTGGGATCGATTTTGAATGGTAAGTATAGGTGTTTGATCTATCTCACAATTACGCCTATGATCTAATTCCCATTTCTATCTTATTCTTACTCTTGGTGATAATTCAAGGAACCAAATTAACTAGACCAAAACACATTTTTTAGAATCGATTCACCATGGCTAAATCACATTATGTGAATGAATTTCATGTTCAATTTAGATGCTGGAGTTATTACTATATTATTAAAATGCTTCCATCCTATTCTAGCTAATCGATCAGAATTTAAACTGTATGCGCTCAAATTATACTCTGTCTATTTCACACTAATCAATCATGGAGGTTTGTTTCTATTCAATTCATTTCCCGAGAGATACATAAAGAGTGTTCATTCAGGTTCAAACCGATTTTGAATAACAAGATCTGCAATTGAAACCTCTATATATAAGAATAAAAAAATGTTGGCAAGGTTTTAAATGAAATTCATTCAGAACAGAGCTTGTACACATTTAAACGCACACCTACAACAACTATCTCAAGGACTCAAAAGCAATGTCCACACCAAAGTAACTTCCAAATCTCAATGTTATTGAAGGGAATCAAATGCTACCATTTTTAAAACAAAACCATTCCAATTACTCTACAAACTCAATCATAAAACAATAATCATTTGCATGACAAGCATTCAACCACTCTGCAAAATTTAAATCACTGGAAATTAACTCTACAAAATCACATGATTTCCTAACCTACACTAGCCATGAAGCTTGGTTCCAATCGTGGAGGGCCCTCCCATGCCTGGAGCGAGCTAATCTACTTCAGCACAATGAGTATTAAAATATAAATACCATTACTTACAACAAGAGAATTCTAAGACTGAATTTAATCAAAGCTTATATGTAGTCATACAGAGTTCCAGATCTTCCAAAACAGAGCTTGTAACATTACATTATTCACTGCTTCTTGCCCCCTAATCGTTTTTTTTGGATGCAAGCTTTATATATTTCCTGAGAATTACAAAATAGGAAATGATCCATGTAGATCAAATCAAAAGATTACTATGCTAACTTAGCTCATCTAATTCTGATTGCATTGTCAATTCCAAGATTGATGCTTAACAACACTCCATACATAGCCATGGAGATAAGAAAAAATCGATTTTAAAAGTAGTGATGTGCTGATCTATAGTAGTTTCAACTTCTTTTGACCAAAAAATCCAAAACAACGCTGTTTTGAGAGATTTTGACAATTCTGGAAATTTCTGAATTTTACATAAAGTAGCCTCACTCCCCCCTAAATATCTCCACAACCGTAAGTGATTTTGTAAAAATATTATAGGGTTAGTTAATTGGCTATACTAAGATACAAACCCATGTGCCTGGATTTCTCATTTCGCCTTCCTCTACACAAAAATTGAGGCGGAATTTGGCAGTTTAGAATTTTTTACAGATTTGGAAAATTTGGGTAATTTCCTTCTAGAGACCCATATGAGTGGGCTGTGTTAGGAATCTGTAATTTTAGCAGATTGGTGAGACTAAAACTGTAGAAGAAACATTATTTCAACCAACTTTTGGATTCTAGGATCTATCCCTCCTGAATCCGGAGAGGGATCTCTCTAATAAGTACAAAGATGGATTTGTCTTTGAAATTTTGGGTAATAATATTAGGCTAGTTATGAAGGCCAAAGGTTTTGTTTGTTTTTTGGATGGTTGAGCATGAATATTACTTGAGGGGAAAGTTCTAAATGCAAAACAGTTTCAAAAGTGAGAAGTTGCAAGTGAATAGAACAGCTTAGGCTAAAAAGATAGATATAACGCTGGTTTTTAGTCCATTGGGCTATGGAGTCATAAACAGGGATTTAATTGAGCAACAACATCAAGAGTGATCCAAGGGACAAGTCATCTACATCACAAGATTATTTGAGATTAGAGTGATGGAATGGAAACAATAAAGTGTTGGAGATGATGGAAACTGATAATAATTTCACAAAGGATTTATAGTCAGTCCAAACAAGAAAAGCCTCTTAAGTAACTGTTTAAAACCAACCAAGTGTAGGGCTAACCATTGACTCCTTGGGAAAGTTTGTATTAAAGCAGCTTAGTTGACAAACAATCCAGTAATCCACATAATTACCTTCAAAAAGTATGAAAACATATAAGAGAAGACAGAGTGTAAACTTAAGATCAGATAAAGTACTTTTAAACCTATTCTGCTTTCAGTCAATACCAAGGGAAACTTTCAGAATCTGCCTTTGGAGAAAAACTAGGACCAGGGCACACCATATCTTCCATAGTCATCTTTAATAAGCAAAATAAGGAAAATAACTTTCAAGAACAATGTTTAAAGCAAACAGTAGTACGAGGGAACTCCAACATTCCTAACTGCTTAAACTGTATTAAATCATTCTTAAATAAACAAATTAGAGGAAAACATTGAGATAAATCTTTTTAGTTAGAGAAGGTTACTGATATACAGTAGGTCCTAACTCTATAAATGTTTTTCTTTATCATAGAAAGTGAACAATATGACATACATAGAAGGGAAACAATAACAAAGAAAGGAGCACTTCACCAGTGATATACGCGAGGATTCCAAGAAACAACTTGTTTATTGATGTCAAACCAGTTACAGTACTCAGGTCCAATATTTCAGTTCAGCAATCATCTTCACTATCCAGCCTAACTAATCTATCACAAGTAGAGCTCCAAGGGCCAGTGAATACTATTTACAATCAGAAGTTCAAGCTCAAATATATTTCAAAGTTCTACAACCAACCCCTCACTCATCTTCTGCAGAAGTGTATATAGAAGGATGAGGAGGTGAGATCGGATAAAATATCTCAATTACAATTAATACAGACTTAATGGCTTCTTGGCCTTTGAGGGGCTCAATGAAGAAACTTACATACATATCCTCTGTATTAAATGATTTTACATAAAGATTTAAGCTCTGTGGGAGCTTTTGTTGACCTTTGAGGCTTTGTCTGGCGTCGAAGTAACTCTGCAGATGTTCTTTGCATTAATTTTTCTTGCAGAAGTAACTTTCTGGCTGCGCTGAGACAAATATCTGATCCTGATCAATAAATTCGGCCTCTGATTGAATACTTTGAGGTACAGGTGGCATCGTGGCAGCCAGAGGGATCAATTTGCCTCAATTTGTGGCGATGGAGGGTTTCCTGTCGATAAAACACTTCAGATTTTCTTTAACTGTGTTTTAAATCGGGGATTAGGCTTTTGATAAACATCCTTAGCCGTGATCCCCGCAAAATCTGTCCTTAATCCTCTGTTCTGATAAATTTGGTCTTCGTCACTGATACTCTCTGTCTATTCCCGATTCATGGTATTTTCTAATGTACAGGGCTGCGCAGGGGCGATATGGCATCAATGCCTAAAGGAACACTGATGAAACATGTTGTCAACACCCTGTGATGATTTTATTTGGTGAATCGAAGGCGGGAGGATCGTCATCCTCCGCCTTCGAATTTTCCTCGAAAAAAGGCGATAAAACCTCGAAACCTTGCAAAATACAAACAAATTATTATAAAATCCATGCATTTATAGGTTTCTTGCTGCGGAGGCATGTGGAGGAAGCATGGCCATTGGATGGCATCATCCAATGGTCAAGATTGATCGGAGAAGGCGGAAGAAAGATTAAATCAGAGTCGTCGATCGCACAGAGATCGACGGTCGAGAGCGAGGGGGAAAGTCAAAACAGAGAATCATTGACTGGGCGATGGAATATGGACCGCCGATCTGCAGATCAGATCGACGGTGGAGATTAACTGGATGACGCGTCGGGACCACGTTAAGCATCGGGCATCTTCGGCGAGCGATAGTCGTCGGATGACCCGCCCCAGATCGGACGGTGCACAACGATATCGTTGGGCATCCACGTCCGAACAATAATGCGCGATGGATGGCGGTTTTATGAACAGTGCCCGGGACACGCGTCAAACGGCGTATGGAATCGCTGGCGTTTGGGAAAAAACTGCCTTCGCCCAAAGGCGGTGCGATAGATACCACGCGGTTTTTGGACGGGTGAGTGGAATGTGGGGACCACGGGAGACGGGCTCCACACCGTCAATATGCAAATCAGATCGATGGTGGAGATTAATTTGAAATTCAAACCGGCAGAAACTTTGTAATATAATAAAAATCGAAATTTTAACAAAACCAAAGGTTTTAAAACTTTGGGTGGGTGCGTTTAATATTTAAAATGGCTTGGTGCCTGATTGCGGGGCCGAGGGTCATATGAAGGGTCATACGACCAGGGATTTATGTGGGAAGGGGCTAAGACCCATATATGTACAAAATATGGGTTTTTATGGTTTCCAATGGTTTTCAAGGGAAATTGAGAGTTCTGATAAGGCTTAAAAGTGGGTTTTAAACCTTATAAAAGTGGATTTTCATGAATGAAAGAAGAGAACTCATGAAAAATAGAGGAATTTTATGGAGAAATAGGGAAGCAAATGAAGGTTGGTTTTGGAAGAAGGGGCAAAGGGAAATGGTGCTTGCAGCAGTATTCTGGCTTGGAAATCAGCAGGATTTCTGAGTTTTGAAGGGAAACAACAGTGAAGTTTTGGACAGAGGAAAGGCATGAGGCCTTTCAAGAGTCTTCAAGAGCCAACACTTTTTAGTAATAAAATTTGTTCCTTGAAGGCTCAAAAAGTCTTAGCCACCTTTTGATATAACAAATTTTATAGGTGGCTAACAATGGCTCCACTTGGGGATGGTGCCTTTTTGAAGGCATCAAGAACTTCAGACTTGCATTCTCTGGGAGGCTGACCTGTGCCTGATCCATTATGTTTCTCTGGGAGGCTGATCAGTTGCCTCATCCATATGTATTCTGAAAACATATTAACATCCATAAAAACAATGGATCTTCATCAATACAAACTTCTACCTACCCAATCCTACTGATCTAACATTTTTTCTTCATTAGAGTGCACTTGGATTGGAAAACTCTTTTACAACATTTTATTCTTTTGAAAGCATAAAACTAATCTAATTCTACTCCTTATTTCTCCCTGAACTCAGATTAAACAGTTGAGTTCATATGCTTCTCTACCTATTCTACTATCTGTTGGGATTAAACTGTCCAACATATTTTTTTATTCTCTAAATTCTAAAATAGAAATTGAAAAACAGTTAAGTCAAGATTAAGTTGTTTGACTTGATGTGATCTATGGCATAAAAACAAGCTACACATAGACATTTATTTTGCAGAAAATTTAAAACAAAATTGGAAGGCTTAACATCTGAAAGTTTCTTATCATGGCCTTCTCTTCTTATAGCTCTGTTTTGACTCTTATGTGAGTTGTTCCTCCTTTGTTCTCTGGTTCAGATTTTGAGTTAATTAGAACCAGATTTACATGTTTCTTGACTCAGAAAATGAAACAGATTTGAGTCATCATTTTTTGGAAACTTAGGTTCAGATTTGATCATGTTTGAACCTTTAATTTCTATCCTAAACTATCTATTGATAAGCCAAGATTAAATAGTTTGGCAAATTGATTTCACTATCCTATTAGCAGAAAATTTAAAGCTAATTAGTCAAGATTAGGCTGTTTGACTAACTAGGAGCGTGTTTTTCAAGAGTGGCATTTAAGCTTGCACACTTTCAGATTTGTTTCTCTTTTTTGGTATGGGGCCATACCTTTCTTGTTTTCACAATCTGCCCTTTTTTCTTTCTTTTCATTGTTTTTGTATTTTTTATTTTTATAACTTGAATGCAATGGTGGATGAAATATTTATAGTGGAAAAAAGATAAAAAGGCTTCAAAACATAACATTTATCAAGAGAAGTAATGCTTAAGCATCCTGCCATTGACAAGACCCCCAAACAATTATGTTCCATTCAACTCCTGCAAGAAAAATGCATTGTTACCAGCAGCTGAATGAATAGAGTAAGGGCCAAGCCATAAGTTGTCAAATTTTCCATGCTTACCCTTCTCTTCCCTTCTTGAATCCCACTTCAAAACTTGGTCCCCAATTTTGAAATTGCTGGCCTTTGTTCTTCTGTCAAAAAGCTTCTTAATGCTGATTTGTTTCTGCAATGCTTTGTTATAAACTTCCTCTCTAGTTTGCTAAAGATGGATGGTCAGATTTATTCTTCTGATCATGTCATTTTCTTCAGTTTGTAACTCTTGAATCAACTTCATCACTGGAACACCAAGGCTATTTGGAAAAATTTCATCAGTACCATACACAAGCTGGAAAGGTGACATGCCAATGGATTTCTTCAAAGTCAATCTATCAGCCCATAGTGCATGAACTAGCCTTGTGTGCCAAGACTTTTTGTTGTCCTCCAACAGTTTCTTGATTATGTTCACTAAACTTTTGTTTGTGGATTTTGCAAGTCCATTACCTTGAGGGTAATAGGTCGTGGAATGCCCCAATGTTATCTGATATCTATGACAGAAGTCAACCATCTTGTTTCATCTAAATGTTGTTGCATTATCAATGATAATCTTGGTAGGACAGCCAAACCTGGAGAGAATGTGAGTCTCCATAAATTTTATGATAACTGAATCATTGGCCTGTCTACAAGGTATGGCTTCTATCCACTTAGTGAAATAGTCTGTGGCAGTGAGAATCCATCTATGCTGGGCAGAAGATGGGGGATGGATTTCTCCTATGAATTCAAGTCCCCACTGTTGAAATGGGGCCTCAACAGTGATTGGATGTAGAGGTAGGGGTAACAATTTCCTTTTTCCTTCAAAAAGTTGACACTTATGATAGGCTATGATCATTTTGTGCACATCATGGAAAAGAGTAGGCCAATAGAAACCAGCCCTCAAAATTTTGTTGGTTGTTGTCTTCCAGTACAAATGACCTCCACACTCTCCTTCATGGAACTCGTGCTTAACCTTCTCTGCATCAAAATCAGGCAAACATTTAAGCAATAGACCACTTGCATTTTTCCAATAAAGACATCTATCTATAATGCAATAGTTTACAACTTTCAATTTAAGGAATCTTGCCTTTGTTTTTGTCAAACCAGGAGGTGTATTCAATTTAAGAAAAACATAAATAATATCAGCATACCAAGGAGAATTCATAAAATGATCTTCAACTATAGGAGTTGAGAATTCTTCCTGGTCATCCAAAGCATCAATCATATTAATATCAAGAACTTCAAAATTTGATTCAACCATTAATCGAGCTAGACCTTGGCCTTTGATGAGTTTAGTGGGTTTTATCTCTAAATCATATTCAAGGATAACAACAATCCACTTACCTCTCTTACCAACTGGGTCCTGTGTTAGAATGTCTTTAACAACTGAGTTTGGGACAAAGGCAATGATGTGTGAGTGAAGGGTGTATACTCTGAAGTCTTTCAAAGCTTTAACCAAAGCAAAAGCTTGCTTCTCCATAATGTTATACTTCAAAGGGGCACCCCTCAATGCCTTACTAAAGAATGCAATAGGCTGCTCTTGTCCTTGTGGATTTTTCTGCAAAAGGACAACAACTATGGTATGTTCTGATGCGAATGAAAAAATATAAAAATCTTTTGAAAAGTCAGGACTTATGAGAACCGGTGTTTTGGTTAAAGCTTATTTCACCAGTTCAAAAGACTTCTTTGCTTCCAAGGTCCATTTTACCCCTTGCTCCTTTTTTAAAATTTTTGTGATATTCCTAAGGAGCTTAGCCAAGTTGGGGATGAACCTTCTCAAAAATTTAATCTTTCCAATGAAATATTGCAACTCTTTGATGTTTCGAGGATGAGAGATTTGAAATATGGCCTCAATCCTCTTTGGATAAATCTTAATACCCTCCTCAGAAATAATGTGCCCAAGAAGTTTACCTTCTTGGAGACCAAATAGTGTCTTCTTAGGGTTTAAAGATATTCCAAACTTTCTGCATTTCTCGAAAACTTTTCTTAAATGTTCTAAGTGCTCTTCATCTGTTTTTGAAAACACAGTGACATCATCCAGATAGATAATGATGAAGAAGCCCAGTTCTTCTGAGAATGCTATGTCCATGGTTCTTTAAAAAATTGCTCCAGTGTTCATTAGCCCAAAAGGAATTTTCACATACATGAAAGTGCCCCATGGTGTAGTAAATGCTGTCTTTAATTGATCAGCAGGGTGGACTAAGATTTGATTGTACCCTGAATAGCCATCTAGCAAAGAAATTCTTCTAGACCCTACCACCCTTTGTAAAATATGATCCATCTTTGGTAAAGGGTAGTTTTATTTTAATGAAGCTTTGTTTAAGTCTCTAAAGTCTATACAAAGCCTGATTTATCTAGTTTTCTTCCTAACTGACACCAGATTAGACACCCATTCAGAATATCTAATAGGGACAATAATACCAGCTTCATACATTTTCATGATCTCCTTCTAAACCAAAGGAAATTGAACAGGGTTTATTCTACGCAGTTTCTGTTTGAATGATTTTTGGTTTTCTTTGAGGGGAATTTTGTGCTGTATTATTTCAGTGTCATAGGATTTAAGATCTTCGTAACTCCATGCAAAAACATCAGAAAACTCTTTAAACAACTCTATGTATTTAAGTTTAATGTGAGCTGGTAAAGTTTTAGACAGTTTAATCATCATAGGTTTAAGTTCAGTGCCTATATTGCACTCCTCCACTTCAGTCTCTACAGGTTCCAGTTTTGGTTTATTCGCCACATCGTTAAAATCGAACAACTCTTCTATAGGGGCCATACCCTTAGGCAAACTTTCATCTTTAGAGTGCATAGTTTCTAACTCCTCTGTTTCTAACTCCGCATTAAATTCTGTTTTTTTTATAAGCTAGCTAGATAACAAGTTTATATTAGCAAGTTCAGGAGACGGCTCTTCTTCATCAAGAAAATTTTCGTCCCTGCAGTCTGTTTCGTAGTCTGAGTCCGAACTGTTTAGTTCGAATTCATTTTTGAATTGCATGAAGTCTTCTATTTGTTTGTCATTGTCAAATACCCGCCAATATTTCTCATTATCAGGAACAACTGGTCTAAATTTTATCTGAGTTTTGCAGTCTTTGGTGTTATATGGCGTTAAGCATGTTCTAGCTACAAAGGCTAAATTGTAGGCCGCAATATTTTTTTTTCTTGGGACAAAAAATAGTTTGGACTCCTTGAATGTTTTCAAAAGGTCCATGACATCGTTTCGGTAGGCCCTAAGTCTGGGATGATTTGCGTTATACTCCCCATTGACCTGCCTAATGACTAACTCTGAATCCCCATACACATTGATTCTTCTGGCTCCTAACTTTTTCAATAGGTGTAAGCCTAAGAGAAGGGATTCATGTTTCGCTATGTTATTGGAACACTGAAAGTTTAATTTGCAGGAAACGATTTCTATGTGGTTGTTTTCAGTGTTAGTAATCCAAACACCTGCACCAGCATTGTTCTTCGTGCAGGATCCATCAAAATACAAACTCCATAGAGGACATTTCTTAGTTTCATCCTGGTTACTATCCTCTTCAACTGGCGTGCTCAAAGGTTGTTGTGGAAACTCATCACTTAGTTGTATTTGTTTTGATTCCCCAAGATTTGCGTTTATTTGAGGGTTGTTTTCTTGATTGTGAATGTTTAAGAGCAAAGGACATCTGTCTTGTAGCTCAAGACCTTTGTTTAGTTTGCTAGATTTTACAGGTTCAACAAACTGTTTAGACACACCTATATTGAGTTCCTCTTCCTCCCTGTTGGGCATTAATCCTGATAAAGTGACTTGTTCATCAAGTGTTTCATCATTAAACATAATAAAAGAATCAAGGCCTGTATTTACAGAATACAGGGGAGAGTTTTGTGGTTTGTCTTGACTTGTAACTATGAATTTCATATGGGACTCCCTGTAAAGGCTTCTAGTTTGATTAAAAACAGGGATAGTCGCATAGGTCATGTCCATCTGCATAGTCCCCTGTAACTTAGCCCCCCAAGATCTTGATATTAACATTCCATACTTTGGGGGCACATCCACCACAACAATATCCATGACTAAACATTTGGCTGGAATTTGGGCTAAGTTAACACAGAGTTCTTTAATTAATCCTAAACATTTTACTCTGTTGGAATCAAAGGAGTAAAGGTCTTTGTAAGGTCTGGTGATTTCTAAACCCAGGCTCTCCATTACAGCTTTTGGCATTAAATTATGAGAAGCCCCGGAATCATGCATAGCGTTGTGCAAAATTTTGTCATGAACGTTTAAACTCACATAAAAGGGAGGAACAGGTCCCTCTTGATATCTACCTTCAATCTTAGGACCAAAAATCAACTCTGGTTGGTCATCATTAAGATTGACTGTGTCCTCATTTTCTTCTATTTTCAAAGCCTTCAAAATTTGGGTTCTATATACATGTTGGGCAGCTAACTCAGTCAAGGGAACATAGATTTTGATCTTTGAAATTTCCTGCTCCAGGCTGAAAGGAATTTGACTCTTTAAAGTGTTGGTTTCAGCCTTATTAGCTGTCATTCTATTAGTAATATCAGCTTGCTGGTTCGTTTTATTTATACTTGACAAAATTGTTTTCACAGGAGTACTAGCTGAAGTGCTAGTACTACTAAGGTCTGCACTCTATTTTTCTTTGTTTTGAGTGCCTTTCTCTTTATCATTACCAGAATTTACAGCCACTGTTTTGTCCTTTTGTTTGACAACTTTAGGGTTGGTCGCAGTGCTTTTTTGTGAAGAATTTTCAAAGGTTTTGTTGTTGGGAGTTTGTTGACTGGTTTTGCTTCTAAGGTCATATTCTTTTTGAGGTTCTATGATGACATTTTCCATGTCTTGATAATAATTTTCATCATCATCTCTTTTGTCATCATAAGGTGTGTATAGACCTTGTTTTCTATCATAATGAATCTCAAAGTCATCATTGTCTATCCCCAGCATGTTGATATCATCCTCCTCTGCTATTTCATCTGTTTCCTCAACCTCACTTACATAGTTTTGATGAAAGGGAGGAGTGATCTGCTGATCATCTTCCCTAGGTCTGTTTGGAGGTTGGTTCCTTCTAAAATTCTGATTTTGGTTCTGGTTTCTATTTTGAGGAGCAGTTTGGTTTTGGCTTGCTTGTGCTCTCTTAATTATGCTCATCTCTTTCATCATTTCTTCCATCATTCTCTCCATCTTTGAGTTTGAAGTAGAAGGTGTGGATTCCTCTCTAAAAGATACTCTCTTTTCAGTTTTCATTCTTGCTCTCTTCTCCATTAAGTTGACTTCCACAGAAAGAGCACCTTTTTGCATATCTTCAAGAGTTGCAAAATCTCTCTCTCTCAGCTGATAGGTCATGTCAGAGTCAAACCCTTCAGGAAACTTGTTTAAAGCTGAGCCTTGTGGAGGTTTTAGTTCTGGGGAAAGTGCATTATACACACTGTTAAATCTAGTGCAATAAGCTTGCACACTTTCCCCAATGTTTCTATGGAGGTTCTTGTAGTCAGAAAGGACTTGGAGAGGATTCTTCTTTACTTCCCACTTGTTTAGGAATGTTTGATGGAAGGCTTGGAGATCATTAATACTATGGGGGGTTAAACCTTTGAACCATTTTTTTACTTCTCCCCCTAAGCTCTGAGCAAATAATCTAAGTTTGACAGAATCATCATCAATTTCATTTCTGTCAAAGTAGTCATTCATCTTATCCACATGTTGTGATGTAGTTGTAGCATTGCTAGCATCATATAATGGAATTTTGGACTGATAGTCCTGTGGAAGATTGACTAATGGTACAGGAAGGACTAAGGGAGCATACCATGTTGCCATGATATGTGGTGGGGGTGGATTCACAAGAGGTGGATTAACAAAAGGAAAAGTGGGCTGAAGTGGAGTGGTTTGGACAGTGAATGGAGGATGAAGGGATGTGGATGGAACAACAATAGATTGCTAAGCTGATCTTGGATGAGAGACACCTAAATTGTGAAGGAAATGTAAATCAGGAGGTGTTGCTTCTCTACTACCAGGATGTTCACTTGTTTTAGGAGATGAAAGTGAAGACTCAGAATCTAGCTGAGTTATATCATCAAATGACCTAGTTCTAAAGGGATTTACTAAGTCAACTTGTGATTGTTGTAGAGCTGAAAGATTTTCAGGAACTGAATTAGCTCTCAAGGGTGATCTGAAAATAGTTGATAATTTAATCCTAGGAGACTTCCTAAGGATACTTTCTGGGTTATCAACTAACTCAGGTGGATCAGGGTCAGGATAGGCTCTAGTGTGAATCTTTCTAGGAGCCACTATGCTGTGTTTTTCAGACCCAAATAAACAAGAAAAGTTCAACCATGTATGACAATCTTTAAAAGGTTAACTAGTTTGTTTGAAATTCAATCCTACAGTCCTCTAACTGAGTTTGAATGATATTATAATAGTAAGGGTTCTTCCCAGTGGAGTCTTAAGGTCTGTTAAGGATTGTGGAGTCGCCAAGTGGAAGTTTTTAGCTCTTTTCAGAGGTAAAAGGTTTTATGGTCCACCACCATGTTTATTGGATACCAATCTGAAATATTTTTAGGTTTTCTGAGTTCTTTTTCGGTTGTATGGTTTTTAAGAATAACCTAACTCTATTTCAAAACTTTTCTACGGTTAAGAGACAAAGACAATCTACTCTTATGGCTAAGCCAACTGATTTTTCAAGGTTAGATAAAGACTTATGGGAATCCTAGGGCTTACCTAGTTTGTCACTGATTCAGACAAGTTCTATCATGATTACCATTCTTTGGTAGTGCTTGAAAAAGCTGCTTTTGACTCACAATTTTTATATGAAATTTTTAAGGGGAACCAGAGATTATAATTAGGTTCTCCCCAGCGGAGTCGCCAGAAATGTTAGGAATCTGTAATTTTAGCAGATTGGTGAGACTAAAACTGCAAAAGAAACATTATTTCAACCAACTTTGGGATTCTAGGATCTAGCCCTCTTGAATCCGGAGAGGGATCTCCCCAATAAGTACAAAGATGTATTTGTCTTTGAAATTTCGGGTAATAATATTAGGCTAGTTATGAAGGCCAAAGGTTTTGTTTGTTTTTTGGATGGTTGAGCATGAATATTACTTGAGGGGAAAGTTCTAAATGCAAAACAGTTTCAAAAGTGAGAAGTTGCAAGTGAATAGAACAGCTTAGGCTAAAAAGATAGATATAACGTTGGTTTTTAGTCCATTGGGCTATGGAGTCATAACAGGGCTTTAATTGAACAACAACATCAAGAGTGATCCAAGGGGCAAGTCATCTACATCACAAGATTATTGAGATTATAATGATGGAATGGAAACAATAAAGTGTTGGAGAGGTGGAAACTGATAATAATTTCACAAAGGATTTATAGTTAGTCCAAACAAGAAAAGCCTCTTAAGTAACTGTTTAAAACCAACCAAGTGCAGGGCTAACCATTGACCTCTTGGGCAAGTTTGTATTAAAGCAGCTTAATTGACAAACAATCTAGTAATCCACATAATTACCTTCAGAAAGTATGAAAACATATAAGAGAAGACAGAGTGTAAACTTAAGATCAGATAAAGTACTTTTAAACCTATTCTGCTTTCAGTCAACACTAAGGGAAACTTTCAGAATCTGCCTTCGGAGAAAAACTAGGACCAGGGCACACCATATCTTCCATAGTCATCTTTAACAAGAAAAATAAGGAAAATAACTTTCAAGAACAATGTTTAAAGCAAACAGTAGGACGAGGGAACTCTAGCTTCCTAACTGCTTAAACTGTATTAAATCATTCTTAAATAAACAAATTAGAGGAAAACATTGAGATAAAGCTTTTAAGTTAGAGAAGGTTACTGATATACAGTAGGTCCTAACTCTATAAATGTTGTTCTTTATCAGAGAAAGTGAACAATATGACATACATAGAAGGGAAACAATAACAAAGAAAGGAGCACTTCACCAGTGATATATACCAGGATCCCAAGAAACATCTTGTTTATTGATGTCAAACCAGTTACAGTACTTAGGTCCAATATTTCAGTTCAGAAATCATCTTCACTATCCAGCCTAACTAATCTATCACAAGCAGAGCTCCAAGGGCCAGTGAATACTATTTACAATCAGAAGTTCAAGCTCAAATATATTTCAAAGTTCTACAACCAACCCCTCACTCATCTTCTGCAGAAGTATATATAGAAGGATGAGGAGGTGAGATCAGATAAAATATCTCAATTACAATTAATACAGACTTAATGGCTTCTTGGCCTTTGAGGGGCTCAATGAAGAAACTTACATACATATCCTCTGTATTAAATGATTTTACATAAAGATTTAAGCTCTGTGGGAGCTTTTGTTGACCTTTGAGGCTCTGTGTGGCATCGAAGTAACTTTGCAGATGTTCTTTGCATTAAGTTTCCTTGCAAAAGTAACTTTCTGGCTGCGCTGAGACAAATATCTGATCCTGATCAATAAATTCAGCATCTGATTGAATACTTTGAGGTACAGGTGGCGTCGTGACAGCTAGAGGGATCAATTTGCCTCAATTTGTGGCGGTGGAGGGTTTCCTGTTGATAAAACACTTCAGATTTTCTTTAACTGTGTTTTAAATCAGGGATTAGGCTTTTGATAAACATCCTTAGCTGTAATCCCCGCAAAATCTGTCCTTAATCCTCTGTTCTGATAAATTTGGTCTTCGTCACTGATACTCTCTATCTGTGCCTGATTCATGTTTTTTTCTGATGTACAGGGCTGCGCAGGGGCGATATGGCATCAATGCCTGAAGGAACACTGATGAAACGTGTTGTCAACACCCTGTGATGATTTTCTTTGGTGAATCAAAGGCGGGAGGATCGTCATCCTTCGCCTTCGAATTTTCCTCGAAAAAAGGCGATAAAACCTCGAAACCCTGCAAAATACAAACAACTTATTATAAAATCCATGCATTTATAGGTTTATTGCTACGGAGGCATGTGGAGGAAGCGTGGTTGTTGGATGGCATCATCCAACGGTCAGGATTGATCGGAGAAGGCAGAAGAAAGATTAAATCAGAGCCGTCGATCGCGCAGAGATCGACGGTCGAGAGTGATGGGGAAAGTCAAAACGGAGAATCGTTGACTGGGCGACAGAATCAGGGCGATGGAATATGGACCGTCAATCTGCAGATCAGATCGACGGCGGAGATTAACTGGATGATGCGCCGGGACCACGTTAAGCATCGGGCATTTTCGGCGAGCGATAGCCGTCGGATGACCCGTCCCAGATCGGATGGTGCACAACGATATCGCTGGGCATCCATGTCCAAACAATAACGCGCGATGGATGGCGGTTTTATGAACAGTGCCCAGGACACGCGTCAAACGGTGTATGGAATCGCTGGCATTTGGGAAAAAACCGCCTTTGCCCAAAGGCGGTGCGATAGATACCACGCGGTTTTTGGATGGGGTGAGTGGAATGTGGGGACCACGGGAGACGGGCTCCGCACCGTCGATCTGCAGATCAGATCGACAGTGGAGATTAATTTGAAATTTGGACCGACGAAAACTTTGTATTATAATAAAAATCGAAATTTTAACAAAACCAAAGGTTTTAAAACTTTGGGCGGGTGCGTTTAATATTTAAAATGGCTCGGCGCCCGATTGCGGGGCCGAGGGTCATATGAAGGGTCATACGACCAGGGATTTATGCGGGAAGGGGCTAAGACCCATATATGTACAAAATGTGGGTTTTTATGGTTTTCCAATGGTTTTCAAGGGAAATTGAGGGTTTCGATAAGGCTTAAAAGTGGGTTTTAAACCTTATAAAAGTGGATTTTCATGAATGGAAGAAGAGAAATCATGAAAAATAGAGGAATTTTATGGAGAAATAGGGAAGCAAATGAAGGTTGGTTTTGGAAGAAGGGGCAAAGGGAAATGGTGCTTGCAGTAGTATTCTGGCTTGGAAATCAACAGGATTTCTGAGTTCTGAAGGGAAACAATAGTGAAGTTTTGGACAGAGGAAAGGCATGAGGCCTTTCAAGAGTCTTCAAGAGCCAACACTTTTTAGTAATAAAATTTGTTCCTTGAAGGCTCAAAAAGTCTTAGCCACCTTTTGATATAACAAATTTTATAGGTGGCTAACAGGCTGGATGGAAACCAAATTATGGAGAGGTATCATAATATTATTTTTGATAATAACCTCTCTCGGATTCTCTGGAAGCGCGCCGAAAATGCCAAAGCCCCAAATTAGGCATTCCCATATTTAACTGCCTTGTGAGGGATTTCAGTAATGGAATCCTGTAATAAATCTACTTCAAAAAAACCGTCATCAGTAAAACATGAAATAATCATAATTAATCATAGAGAAGTGAAGAAATTGATGATAATCAACCATAGAGAGTATTTGGCCAAAAGTGACAGAATTAGGGTATAGCACGGGCTAAAAACCTAGGGTTTTAGGGTATAAACAATGATGTTTAATGATGAAAACATGGGCATATACGAGGCCCAACAACTGGGTATATGCATGGAACCCTTTGTAATCATGACTGCTAAACATTGAGGTATATCTTTCGGTCATCTAAATCTGCCTTGAATTCTTTGCTGAAAAAACATCCTTAACTATCTTCCATGTTAAATCTGACTTCTTTTCCACAAACAATTGAGTGTCTGCATACACTAGCAAATTAATTGGCTTTTTTTCAACTTCTTCCCCAGTACTTCTTTCAGTGGTATATTTTGAAACAACTATCTAATGTGACATGGTAACAATGATTGTTGAAGATAAGTGCTCAACAACTGTGGTACTTGTGGGATAGAAAAGACACTCATTGCAAGCAAAAATCATCTTTTGCAAATCTACCTTCAAAGAAAGATCATGCATCAAACCGACAAACTAGAGAGAAAGATTGCACAATTTTCTAGAACAGGCGAGGGAGACTAGTTGTGGGAACTGCACATTGTGCAGTCCTAGTAGCCAAGGGTGTATCCTGAGGCTTCAGATTGCACAATGCATAGTTAATCCTGGGCCGCAGTGACTGGGAGAGGTTACACATTGCACAGTCTCAGTGGACAAGGTGCCAGATTGAGCCCTAGAACTGCGTAATGCATAGTTGGGCCAGCCTGTACTACACATGGAGAAGTATCACAGGAAAATCTCTCTACTTGAGCCTCAGACTTGCATAATGCCTAGCTGGGTAAGGTGAAAACTAGCTAAGGGAAAGTGCAGATATGCCCGGTGAAAGTGTGGGAGACAAGCAGATCTAAGCGATGGAGTGAGTTTGAGTGAAGATTTGAGTAAGTATGAAAGAAAAAATTTAAACTAAGTGCATAAACTCAACAAACGGGAGGAAACTCAAATATGTGAGGAAAGTCATTGAAACAACGACCATTAGCTAAAAGACAAGAAAACCAATGGGACACTTGTGAAAGGAAAATGAAAACTTGAAACAAAACTACTACAAGCTAATATAAGTTAAAACACCAGCAACCATGAAAAGAAACAAGTGAGACAACTCTCATAGTTGTAAAAAAACAAAAAACGACAGAAAAAGCGGCAAAAGATGACAAAAGAAAAACTCACCCAGAATAACGATCACAGTTTCACTGAAGGTTCCTTGATATACTCAATAATGCTATATATCCCAGATCAAATGTGAAAATGAGCTCTAGAGGCATCAATTAAATATATTTGATTGAATTAGGGTTTATGACGTGCATGCCTAAAATCAAGGAAAAAACGACACTTGGCGGAAATTTCTAAAAATAGCGAATGTGCGTCCTTTGGGAAAATAATAATGAATCCCTATCTTCTAGGGATGCTTTTTAGATTTTTAGTTTTTTTATTTTTTTGTTTTCAAGAAACTTTCCATGCACACTGCCAGGAAATATTGCACAATTTTGGAGAACTGGGCAACTTTCTGGCTCAATGCATTGCACAGTTTCTGAGCTCAAGGGAAGGATTGCACAATTTTGGGCTCAGTGTTGTACTTCCGTCCATGACTGTGCAATTTTTGAGCTCAATGTAGATCTACCAGTTAATATTTCATAATTACAATCATCAAGGCTGGCTTGCCCTCATGGATTGCACAGATTCTGGAGGCAAGCCTAGAACTGTTGTAAGGACAATTTTGAAGGTTAGGTTGTGACTTAAACGATATATAAGTGTGAAAACAAGCAAACACAAGCACAAATGAAAAGGATGAGTCTCAATCGAATGATGAATACTTGACAACAGTAAAAGATAAGCTCCCGTGGATAGCAAGGAAGGCTCCAAAATCGAAACATAGGAATTTTTTTGGAGGGTGGTTGTAGCCACTACAATAACCTTATAGGTAAATCAACAATTAAAGAAGGTTCAACTTAAAATTTTCAAGCAGATGGATAAAATCTACAATTTTTTCCTAGAGCTATTGTTCCTTACTGACAGAGTTGAATTAATAATGGAGGAGGACAAAATGATAAATAAAAAAGTTTGTTAGATTGTTGATTGAGAAAAATAATTCAGTCTTGAGGATATTGTAAAATTCCCTAAGAAGGATAGAAATCTTATGTTTGCCTCATTAAAACAAAGAGATTCTAACTACAATTAAATTAAAGAGTGGATTGAAGATGCAGTTAAGATTTGTGATTCTGTTTGGGATTCAGGGTTGGATATTACAGAAGAGTTTGATATGCCTCAATCAAAAGCCTTGAAGGAAGTAGTGCCATTTAGACTTAATGAACAAGAAGTTGAAGATAAAATATCATCAAATGAAAAACAAAATTAAATATGTTCGTACATGGGATGAATATGTTTTTCATAATTTTCTGCAAATTCCTTTTGAACAAATGAATTTATATCTAAGTTTTCAACAAAATATAACTATAAAAAGAGGTATATTGGGAATATGTTATCCAGGTGTCAATTCAATATTGGAAATTTCATACTAATATATTTTCAACATATCTCTAAAAAGTATTTAGAATGGGATGCACACATCCAAACAAACTCTCCTAAAAAGATGCCATTTGACTGGAATTCAACCACTAAAATCTAAAAAGAAGATTAAAACGACCTACCAAGTTCTAGGAGAAGATGCGATGATTGGATAGGATCTGTATTTTTAGTATTATATTTATTGAAGAATTTTTTTAAATATTTTATATCTTTAGCTGGAAGCAAATATTATCCTATTTTAATTTTCTTATTTATATAATCATTTATGTTGGTGTAGGGGTTGTAAATTATTGAAACTTAAGACTGATTTTGTATTCAGTATTTTGAAATACAAGTTTTTAAGACCATTTTAGATTTGATGTGTTTTTGGAGTTATGCACTTGATATATTGTGATCTATTTAATTATATAATAGACACTACTAGTATTTTTCTTCTTTACTGATTCACATTTCAATTTTTTGTGGAATTTTATCACGTGCTTGTGATTATTTCTTTTGAAACAATTCAACATATTTTATTGTCGAAATTGTTTAGTATAATTTATTATATGTTTTTCCTTCATCGACATTAATCTCTGATATTCAAACTATATTTGTATGATTGGCTCTCACTTACAAGATAGATTTATTTTATGTTATTTGAATCCAGTAAATTGCATGTAGTAAAAATATAAAATATATAAAAACAAAACCTATTTTTTCATAAGCTCTTTAAAACATAGCCCAAAAAATCATTTTGTGTGGCTTATTGGACCCATATTTCAGTCAGAATCGAACACCCATATTATTTATCCAAGTTTTTTTTTTGGGTAATTCCCCATCACCCCACCCCTCTTGCTATTAGATTGGTCAACTTATTTTTCGAGACACGACATTTTATATATATAATATATATTTTAGTAAATTGTAAATATTAGTTTGTGTCATATATTTTCCCTAATTTAGTTTTAATTTTAGCATTATTTAGTTTTATAATAGAGTGGAAACCGAGCCTTTGTTCCGAAGAGTGTATAACCAAACCAAATGAATAGGGGTCTAATTTGGGGCCCTGATTAGGCCAATACTCACTTGTTGCAGGAAGAGATTTTTCTGTTTGTCAACACATTCTTTAGCTTGTTAATTTGCATAAGTGAGCTGTGAGTATGATACCTTAAATATAAAAGTTATTCATTGTTCTCTTGGTTGTCAACTTTTCCACCCATAATTTTAAAATTTTGGCTACTAATATTTTAGTTTTTTTATTTGTCAAGCAACCATTGTTTAATTATTCTTAGGAAATAACCTTATTCTTCTTCTTCTTATGATTCCTTCTCATGATATTTTATTCTCTTGTTTCAACTTAGGAACACATTGTTTTCTATCCTTTGACTTCTTTATTTGTGCAAACAATTTTTTACTATGATCTTTTAGGCAATTAATTTCATCAATTTTTTCTAGTCATTTCTTGTCAAATTTATTCTTGATATTTTTAATCCGTTGTTATAGTATTTGTCATTTTGTTGAAATTCCAATGGTTCATCCTCTAGTTTCTCAATCACAACTTCAATTCATGCATTTACATATTACGTACATATTTTTTGTAATACATAATTTTTTACAATTGTCACAAATAATATTTTTATTTTTAAAGCTCAACGTAAACTCAAACATCATTATATAAAAATGGCATCTATTCCAAAAGATTGGCTCATTTGTGGAAATCATGATCAATATCAACTTGTAAATATTTCCACAAAATTAAGACGATTTTTTATTATTATTAAACTTCATTTTTTAATATACATTTACTTAAAACTAATACTTTAATATTTAATATTTGTCTTTTACTGAGGATTTAATGACTCCCTTTTATATTTAACTCTTGACTTGAGAATTAAATATTTCAAAAACTTCGAATATTTGTTGATACATTCACTCTTCTAATTGCACATATTTTCACGAAATACCGAAATTGTAACATCTTAAATTTGCAACTTTTTTATTCCACATAATACAACTTTTTCATTTTCCCTTATAATTTATGTTATTCTCTTATATAATATGCTATTTTAATAATCTTAATCATACTATATCACTAAAGTAAACCCTTTGCATTGCCATGATATGTTTTTCTTTGTTATAATTTTTGTACTCGAATGAAGAATAATTTAATATAATTAATACACTCATTTAATAACATCATATATGTTTTTCTTTCTTATAATTTTTGTACTCAAATGAAGAATAATTTAATATAATTTATACACTCATTTAATAACATCATATAGTAATTTTCGTGATCCTCATCCATAAATAAACATGTTGATGATTGACAATTTGGTTCATAAACTCAATATCCAAAATAGATGGAATAAAATAAAAGAATCCATATGGACTAAAACATCACGTTGAACAAATATGAGAGATATGATAATACAATGTCATGTGACAATGTAGTTATAACATTGACTAGTGAATGATTAAAAGGTCATCTTCCTTTATTATGTCACGTGTTCTAGATACAATGTGTATTATTGTTATTATTAATTATTAATATTTATATATTTAATTTTAGTACAGAAATGTGGATGCTATAACTTTTCAATTAGTTGTTATCATTAGCCACCATGGCGATATATCTTTTTCGTTTCGAGAAATGGGTGTGATTTCCCAACTTGTATAAATGGTTGGATTCATCACAATGTCCCAAGAAATCACTTTAACGCCATGCCTTTGATTATCCAATGATTTCGCCATAATTTCATCTTTTGGTTGGCGTGAGTGATGTGGTAAATAGAAAGAAGTTGGGGCCAAACCTTGGAATGTCAAGAACTTATAAAAATTTGGTAGTCTTAATAATAACATCACAACCACCTAAATCTTGAAGGGTTGAGTCATTAGCTGTTGAGATTTTGTGTATTTGGGGTATCATCGGTTGTGCTCTAACTCTCAAATTTTGTGGAGGGACTAGAGTACACTTGAACTACAAGACCCAAAAATTGATTTGAGAAATTTCATTTGGTTTAGGAGATATTAAATTAATTAATTATTTTAATGTATTTCCTAAGTTAAAACTTAGGGAACTTAAATAGTTAAAGTGAATTTAATTAAACATGTGATGAAATTATCTTAAGTTACACAGATCAAACTTTCTTTTAATCAACGATTGATTCAAGATCTGATTATGGTCATTGGTTTCCCAACAAGAAAAGTATAAAGGAAAGGCTTGGGGTCACTTGTAAAGACACACAGAGGCAGAGCACTGAAGCTAAGCTGAGATTCTAGGGCAGGTTTGCTAGGAATTCTCAAAAGTGTTTCAGTTGCAGAGAGGGGAATTTAGGTAAAGGGAATGATCTGATCCCAAGGTCTAAAATCAGCGAGAGGTAGAGATCAACTCAGAGAGGTAGCACAAAGAAGTAGGATAGCAACAACAGAAAGGGTAGAAAATGTGCTACGTAGGTGTTGCGCAGTCCCTCATGGACAATGTGATTTTCAACAGGAAGCCCTTAGGGGTTATGCAGAGACCCTAAGGGGCAGCGTAAGGACTATGTCACCTAGTCTAGGGTAACTCAGCCCTTTCCGGAGTATCGCTGAGGGTCAGAGGGGCTTCAGAGGCTGAAACAAAGGCGTCAGGGGCAGCGTTGGGGTTTCTAGGCCCTAATTTTGGCTGAGTTCTGTAAATCCTATTTGAGGGTGTGGATCAGACATTATTTTGGCCCTAGATCAGCCAGTGAGTTGTAGATCTATTATTTCTCTGTCGGTTTTTCCAGATTTGGAACCGAGGCTTGTTGTATTCAGAAAATTCTTAATAATAAAACCCTCCAGTATCCAAAAGACTAGTTTTCCCGCATTAGGGTTTTTCTGGGGACTATTTGTCCAGAAATAAAAATTGCAATTTTCGACTTGCGAGAAATCTAAAAAATTAAAAAATCACTACCTAGACCTAACCAAATTCCACGAAATTTTTTGTGTAATCTAGTATGGTAATATACATTGACTCTAGACACTAGGAGTCACCCAAGGCCTCACCATCAAGTCGTACTCTGGCTTTGGGGTAAAATTGAAGGAAAAAACTCAATTAATTATTAACTCCTAGTAGGGAGTTGATAATTAACCAAGTAAAAAAAACCTCACAGAAGTAATACTCACTTGTTGGAAAGGTCCCAAGTTACCTAGGCCTCATATACGCACTCAATATCGACTCAAAACTCATCATTACTAGCATCACTTATGCAATTCCCCGTAGGGCGTGGAATCAGGTACAAGAGAAAATGATAAGAAGTAGAAATAGAGTTTAAAACTCCGTTGAACCGATGATATCTCGATGATATCCGATGGTACAAATGTCTCCCCGGTTCATCCTTGGGCATGGAGTCTTCTCATTATCATCAAGTGCCACTCCAAGGTCAACATTTGGCTCCATATGGGGATGCATGCTAGATATGAAGTGATAGTGTGCAAGAACCCGGAATCTCGCATCCACCGACCAAAGATATATATTAGCAGTATTCATTCAAAATAACATCAAATAAAATCCAAAGATTTAAAATGGAAATTTATTCTAGGAAACATAAATAACAATTTATTCATGAAATAAAACTATTTAAACAAAATTTACAAGGGATAGGGTTAGAAATATAATACACAGGATGCCCCCATGGCATCAAATGTCTTCTGTGAGAATCCATCTTGAAAACCTCGCTCACTCACGTGACAAATCTATAGCTTTTCTCCGATGTGCCTCGTCCAATTTTGACTATCTTAGGACTATGACTTGCCCCCACTGCTAACTCCGTTTGTGGCCATCGATACACCAAACCTCTTCCTTTTCCTTTTTCGACTTTTGATGCGTTGAGGTTTGATCCTCGCTCAAAATTGGTGATTCATTTTTTTATATCATTTTTTCTTTTTTTCGTTTTTTTTCTTTTCTTCTTGGTTAGTTGGGATGCGACGATGATGATGCACTATCTTGTCAATCCCTACAAACTCTCCGTCTTGAAAATGCTCGATGGAAGATTTGAAGTACCCAAGCCTTTTGAGCTATGCCTAATCTCTTCATTTTGAATCCGTTCGCTATGGGGGGAAGAAAAATTTGTCAACACAACATCACTTCCCGTCCGGCATGATCTATAGATAATCTCATTGTTGAGTCTCCTTGGATCCTCAACATGATATCTTTTCTCTAACTCCCGATCAAGTCTCGACAAAATGTATCATTTGGCATGGGGATGGTGGCATATGATAAATCCATTTGAAGGCTACCACCTAAATCCCATGCCCATTTTTCTTGATAGGAGCATTCCCCATGAATCAGAACATCTTATCACAACAATATCCATAGTCATTATTTTGTCTCGGGTATGCAACTAGGAAAACTCGTAAATCTTTAATTATCCCACACACTTCAATTCTTTTTAGAATCCATTGAACATATGTTGTGATAGGGCCTAGATACCCTTAAATTCGGGCTTGCTCCATGACTTTCTTGGTCATGAAATTTGATGAAGCCCCCCGAATCAAGCATGCAGCTTGTGTAAAAGACGATCATTCACTATCAAAGAAACATAAAATGGCGACATGATCTTCATTCCCCACATACCAGCTCATACTTTTTCAATACAATTTCTTCATCTTCTTGTTCATTATTAGGCTTTTTCTTCTCTTTTCGAGTAACTTCAATTACACTTAGTAAATTGGCCCTTTGAGACGGTATCTTTAAAAGCTCTATCACCGGGATAGAAACCTTTGCATTATTCACCCAATTGCCCAAGAAAAATTTAATTTCGAAGTAGGAGGAGAAAAATTTCTGCGATTATTCGAGTCTTGAATATCCCTTCTTTGATAAGTCATCCCTTTCGTGCTTTGCCATAGCAAGAATTTGTCCAACCGTAGACTTTTCCCCCAAAAATCTTAGTGACTTTGTCAAAATTTGCAATCATATTGTCAACCTCCAAGATTATTAGGACTATGGTCAATCTCTTGATTACTTTCAATGGTATATATTTGATCTTCCATGGAGAACATATTGATTTGACCACTAGTTCCTACATGTTCTTCTCTCCCGACATGCTATCCTTGCATAATTCTCTCTTTACATATGGGCATGTGGCTTCTTCATGGAACTCATTACATGGCCTACAAAAAGGGGGAATCTCGATCTACTATGTTGGTGGATTCCAATGGATTTGGAGGCCTATAATCTTGTTGAGGGCCTTTATTCTTTTGCCATCCATTATTTGGCCTAGGTTGGAATCTTTGCACTTGCGATCTTTCCATGGCCACCAATCTACTTTGCATGGCTTGTACTTTCTTTAGTGTGATTTGCTTCCATTCTCTTGATGAGTTGAGTTAATTCCTTAATAGAATCATGTGTAGTGTCTTCCTTGGCCTTGCCTTTGGAATCATTCCGATTTCGATGGCCCTCCCAGTGAAACCAGAATCTCGGATTTCCCGCATTGCTTTTCCGGCCCTCTCCATTTTCAAGGCTTCAGCTTGAGCTACACCCAAAGTTGTAGGCTCCTTTCTTCTCAACTCATAAGCAATGTCAACACCAAAAGAATCTAGATAGGAACATAAGAGAAATTCATCGTGAGGTTTAACAAAGATAGTAGGCATGCTTTTAACCAATTCATTGAATCTCTTGTTAAACTCCTCCATGGTTTCATTCTCATTTTTCTTCATGGTGCTAATGGCACCGATCAAATGACTATTCTCTCTTCTCTCTCATACTTTCCCATGAAAGCATTAACAATCGCTTGTAAAGAATCATACATGAGCAAGCGTGTTGCTCATAGAACCAATCAAGAGCATCCTCTTCCAAAGAGAGAACGAAAAAGCCCTCATCTTTACATCCTCATAGTTAGCAACGTTATACCCACTTAAAAGATGCAAACATTAAAGTTCTTCTACATGTGATGCAAACGCTCAATGGCATTGTTACTTTGAAAAGAAGGCAACCTTTCAATAGCCTTGTCGGTGATATTGTGAGGATAGCCATTAATGTTAGTAAAGTTACAAAGAGCAAAAAGATTATTCATGATGTTAGGCTCAACTTGTCCTTGAAACAAGAAATGAATGTCGAAATAGCCTCTTGCCCAAGACTAGCGAAGAGCTCTACTATGAGAAAGTCTATTTAACCTCTCTCTAAAAAACCCTTTCGGTGATCGTGGAGAGGGCTAACTAGACCACTTAAATTTCTCCTAGTAGAAACTCTTGCAAAATTAGGATTGAGTGGAGTCACCACTTGAGCAAGAATCTAAATCTAAAATTCAAAAAATGCCAAAACTAAAAGTTAGTCATTTTCCCGTGCACAAGAAGACTTTGTCTCCGCAACGGCGCCAAAAAATGTTATCGCTGTCGCCTACACCTACCTACGAGCTAGTGGGAAAATCCTTCAACCCCAAAGGAGTGGTTGGTGGCAAGGAACTCGGGAGAAGGGGTTGTCACCTATTCCCAACTCTCTCCGCTTTAAGCTATCTCCTAGTGTTAGCTAAGGGGGTGGTCCCTAAAGGAAAACTAAGTTAAAGATGTGAGATTTCAGAGAATTGATTAGAAGGAATTACTTATCAAAGATGACTCGATTTCCAATATGTAAACAAGCATATAAGTATATGAGCAATATTCAATGACGTGTTCAAAATATAGACCCGTGCTTTAAAGTAGATAACAAATGCTTGCTCAAAAAATGAAATTCAAAATATAATGACAATAATCCCACAAAGGAAGTGTTAGACCAAGATCACAATATGAAATTAAATTTGCAACACCAAATAAGAGTATTTGCCAATGAAACGAGATATATCAATCATCCATAAGCATAATGATCATTAAAATGACAACATGCAATGAAGTAGTATGTAGAAGCAAATTTCCAAGTACCATAGAATTAAGCTTGTTGCAAAATTTAAAGAATTAAAATGCTTGCATCCAAAGTGCTTCTTGAGATAATATTTGCATGTGAACTCTTTAAACCATCAAGATAGCAAAAAATTCGTAGAACTGTTTGCACGTAAATGTGATGAGATAGTGCTCTTGGTTTATTTTATTAATTAGTTCTACAACAAGGTTACAATTGAACTCTAATCCTCGGACCTCACCATTGCCCAAATATTTGGATCTCACTGCTGAGGAGTCCATAGAGGTAGAGGGTCCCTAAAACGTTTATTCAACCAACTTAAGTTGGAGTGTAAATTTTAGAGATGCAAGTCTAGTATGAAAAGTGAAATGCCTAAATGATATAAAAAAGTGAGTTTGCAATTGCTAGTTGAAAAGATGGAGATGATTCAATTAAATATGCTTCATAGTTAGAACAATAACTCAAGTTGCCATAAATTGAAAGTGCTATGCTTCTTTACTTGTAGTATATTGTGAAACTTATCCAAATGAGAAATAGATCACAAAACATAAGTAAGTGATGGCAAATGAGATTGCAAATTAAGAAATTAAATGACTATGCGATTTGTGTTACTTTCCACTTAGAGCGTGCATATGTGATGTGAAAAAAAATGGAAACGTCAAAACCACTAAGTCAATCCATCTACAAATTCTCTCCTTTGAAATGGAGAGATATGATGCCAATGGGTAAAACCCACACTCCCACAACAAAAAACAAATTTTTTTATTAATTTTACAAGAATGAAATGACCATGAGGGCTTTTATAAAACCAAGGATAGTCTTTACAAATAAAAATTGAGATCATAGACTTTTCCTCGTGAGAATTTCTAAGAACTCAAAATAAATTCAGTACTTTACAATAGGAGAAGAGAAGCTAAGCCTCTTCTATGCCCACAACCAAAGAAGAGAGAGTTATCTTTTTCATTTGAAATTCAAATTCAAAGGTCCCGGGTAACAACTTGTTAGTAATTTCTTGCAGCTTGTCCACTCAAGCCGTCACAAGAAAAAAAATTCAAAGAGGGCTACAAAACCAATCAAATATTAGATAGATAAAATTACAAAATATTGCACAACAATTTACAAAGAGCTAAGCCAAAGAGTTCGAGTAAACTCTCTTCTTGTTTAGTCATATTCAAGCTCTTAGATAGCAAATGAAAACAATGAAGTATAATGTTTTAAAAGATATTCAAATTTAGAAGTATTTGGCTTGTATACAAGCTCGTGTCTCAAAAACCCCCGCAAAATCACTTTGTAAGATAAGACTATGAAGGTTCAAAGAACAAATGAGAGCTCCTTTGAGAATGTATCAAGAGTGGGTTGGTCTCTCCAAAGACTTCCAACACTTGATTCTTTGATCCCAACAAGATACCTTCTACAAAACTTCAATCAATAATTAGTTCCATATAGATCTAGCAATAAACAATGATAAGAAACTCTAGAGATTTATTTGAAACCAACTAGAGCATTCTATACTTAGAGCATACTCCTAAATCAAATGTCAATGTAAGATAGCTCTACATTAACAAATCTACAAGAGCATATGAAAACAAATTAGATCAAAGCATGAGTAAAAGGAATTATACCAATGATCAACAATTCATCACACTCCAAAAAGGAGGAACACCTCATAAATGAAACCCCAAAGTCTTTATTGATATTTTTTGAAAGTGTACATATACAAGAAGCGTCAAAGCAAGCACAATAGCTAGTAAACAATGATTACAATATGAGAGCCCATGGCTCTATTATATAGAAAGTTGGGAGCAAATCCCAATGAAGAACCATATGCCAAGTGGTGAAAGGAAGGGGAGATCTCTAGGCAAATTCGAATTTGGTAAGTGGAGCCCTAATGCCAAATGTAAAAATCGAATTCCCGCAAGTGGGCATCATTTTCTTCTTCCCTTATGTGCCAAATTCGAATTTTATGATGAAATGACATGTGTATATGGTTGGTAACCCATGTGGGGACAATTTCCCACCAAAATCTCCACCAAATATTCTCTCAAATCCTCCCAAATATGCATTAATTTCACAAATTCGAATTTCCAAGTAAGCAACTCTCATTTAATGCCGAAAATTCAATTTTATTTGAGCACATGTCTTTTCCTTGATTTTAGGAGTCCATATCACCTTGGGACTTCACTTTAACTCCTCCATAATTTTTCCACCTCATTTCCACCTCATTTTAGCATGTGTGGATATTTATTTTTTCTCCATTTATTTAATTTTTTGGCTTAATTGATTGCCAGCTTTTTCCCACTAAACTTAGAAAAGTGGGTTTTGAGGGCTCAAAACACATTTTTAACCCCTTTAAAGTGTGTCATAGTAGAAAGTTGAGCGTGAGAGGTGTAATTTTGATTACTCATACCCCATACAACTTCTCTAGACAACACTTATTACAATTCAATTACAATTTTCATCATGCAATTTTCTGACTTTTGACTGGAAATCTAAAAAAATTAAAAAATCACTACCTAGACCTAACCAAATTCCACTGAAATTTTTTTGTGTAATCTAATATGGTAATATACATTGACTCTAGACACTAGGAGTCACCCAAGGCCTCACCATCAAGCCGTACTCCGGCTTTGGGGTAAAATTGAATGAAAAACTCAATTAATTATTAACTCCTAGTAGGGAGATGATAATTAACCAAGTAAAAAAAAACCTCCCTGCAGTAATACTCACTTGTTGGAAAGGTCCCAAGCTACCTAGGCTCTGTTATGTACTCAATACCGACTCAAAACCCATCATTACTAGCATCACTTATTACAATTCCCCTGTAGGGCGTGAAACTGCACAAGAGAAAATGATAAGAAGTAGAAATAGAGTTTAAAAACTCTATTGAACCGATGATATCTCGATGATATCCGATGGTACAAATGTCTCCCCGGTTCATCCTTGGGCATGGGAGTCTTCTCATTATCATCAAGTGCCACTCCCCGTGGTCAACGTTACCATCTTGCGCTTTCTTCTTAAGTTCCTCATTTTCCTTTTTCAAACGTTAATCTCTTCCATGGAAGCCATAAGTTTATTCGTGGAGATCTTCTTCAAAGTCTTCTTTGTTCTTTTCATGTTCTAGGTCTTCTTTAGCCTTGTTGTCATCTCCTTTATCTTTCAACTTCCTCGATGGTTTCTGGACTTCTTTCTTGTTTCCATCATCTTCTTGACTAGAGATCATTGTCAATGGCTCCTTTTTGCGTGAAGATCATGAATTTTGTCACATATGACTTTTGTCGACGAACATTTTTCGAAAAATTCGGGCCTTCACAGAATTTGCAAACTCCATTCAAAATTGCCTTCATTGCTCTTTTTATTGTATTCTTCGTCCATCATGTCATTAGTGATCATGATTTCTAGACTTCAATTCCTCGAGTCTTCAAGAAATTCCTCATTCTTGCCTCCCATATATCAAAATTTCCATTGAACAATGGAGCCTTCGCAAATTGATTGACTTCAATTTCGATGGTTGTGGAAGACACATCTTTAGGAGGATTGGAGACTTTCTTCCTTGACTTTCTGCCATTTGTGTTCTAATGATCAACCTTCAAGTCGTTAGGCTTTGAGTGAAGGTACTTGCTCCGATACTAATTGTTGGAAATACTGCGAGAGGGGGGGGTGAATCAAGATATCTTTTCAATTGTTAATTTTACCAATTAGATTACTTATATTTTAGAACACAAAATGAACAATGATGGAATAGATACTTTTATTAATTTCTTCTTTACAATAAGTAAAGTACAATAATGTTATAGGGCTCCAACCCTAGATGAAGACACCAATCTTCCGTGCTCCAACCCCGTATTGTGCCAAGCACCGACATGGTCTTTCCAAGGTTCTAACCTTGTCAATTTTGAAAGGCACCAACCTCAAGGGCTCCAACTCTGGTCTCTTGAGGACTCCTATCCTCTAGGCTCCAACCCTATCTTCCAAGGCACGAACATTGTCTCTTTGAGGCTCTAACCTCCACTCTTCAATTCGTCAAGATATATGTTTGGTTATTCTTTCACGACTCCCAATGTTGAGCCCCAACAATTTTCAACAATACCTTCATTAGTCTCCACGTCACTTCATCAATGACAACCTTGTTCTTCACCACTCGCTCTTCATTGTACCCAAACAAAGATCTCTAAGGTCACCTCATGATGACATCAGCGATGCATCATGATCTCCACAAATGCCTTCAAGATCAACTTTTACAAGTCTTCCATATGTATTCAAGAATCCTTCAAAAGTGTTTTTAAGAGGCTTCTCCAAGAACTCTCCAAGGGTGTCTTCAACAACGCTCAAAGGTTTCCTTTAGACCTGCACATCAGTTCTTCAAAGTTCCCATATACTTCTTCCAAGATGCCTCAAGGTGTCTTCAAAACAGTTCCTCCAAATGCTTCACAATGTTTTCAACCAAGGGATGGCTTCAATGATTGCTCTAGGGTCCTTCGAGCTAATCTCCCTTGGTCCCAAAACTGCTATCCTCAATAAGCCGCTCTTCAAGATGTATATAGCTCAACCCTGTCTTCAAAGACTGCTCCAAGGATTGTCTTTACTCTAGCTTTGGTAGGTTCATAGAGCAAGCTCCAAATTCTCACTAGTCATAGGTTACCAATCCTTCACTGTCCAATTATGCTCCACGGTGGCTTCAAAGCTGTTCAATGATGTCACAAAATGGCCACAAAAAAAAATCTACTTCTTTTCTGTCTCAAAGATCAACTAGCTATCCTTAAGGTGTAATGTTGAGCCTTCAAAAATTAGTAGTCTGAGCACCCAACAAACACAGGTCTGAAGTCTGAGGCTAACTGCTACAGGACCTAGTTCTTTGACCAAAGTTTTGAGCCTCTGCAAGAGACTATCTCTGTTTAGAGTAGACAAGCGACTATTTACTGGCTTGAGGATGCCACAGGGAACTGTTTCAAGCTTTTATGGCATCACTGGTTTGAGGCTGTCCCTTCAAATTCGAGTTGTAATCCCTTTACTGGTTGACAGTTAGAGCTTTCTTACCCACAGCTCCAAGCCTCTCCACAGGACTGCTACAACATATATAATCTGAGCTGTAAGACAACAATCTGAGCTACTTTCAATAGGTACAGGTCCGAGGCTCAAGGAATAATCACAAGGCTGCAATCCGAGCTGCTAATAAGATGATTGTCCACAGATATCAATCCAAAGTCCCGGGAAAGCTGACTCACAGATCCGAGGGTTAAATACACTTCCCAACAGGCTGTAGTGGCCTTATTCCTACAGCTGCACCACCCTACAGCAGCTCCAAAACACCCACAGAACAGTCCACAATTATTGTCACAAGTTCTTGCAAACTCGAGCTTCAAAAGATGGTTGTTCTTAAATTTTGAACTTCACAAAGGTAAATTTGTCCGCAATTTCTGAAGTGGACTGTCTAGCAAAGAAAAATAACTAACTGTAATGTATCCTTTTAAAAAAGTATGCCCAAAACTATAATCCTTTTCTTCACCTCGGCCTCCTGTAACTACTCTGTGTTTTCACCCTGAAATTTTATGGCTGGAATGAGGTGTCTAACGTCATATATATACTAGTTTGACCTCCAATGAAGAGACATGTCTCTTGAGGGTACATAACAGTCTACACAAGTCGGCTCAAGTCGGCTAGGAAAAATAATAATTTTTTCTAACTTGTAAATTCAATTTCTCACAATCTAGGAGTTACGAGGCGTATAATAGCTCGTTAGAAAGGCAAAATTATTCTCTACAAGATGATGCCAATTTCATCCTTGGATGAGGTCATTTCCCATCAAGAAAAATTATATTTGTGGGAAACTGTCATTATTATTTTTCATGGCAGCTATTAGGATTTTATTTTTAGGTATTTAATTTTTAGGGCGCCTTCATCATAGACTTAGTCCATTAAGTTTATTAGGATTAGAGCTTCTTCATGACCTTCAACAATCATCACTATCATGTGTCAAGTCATTTAGGCTTTGGGGCTTCTTCATCAAGAACAAGGATGTCATATAGAAGGAGTTTCATGGTAAGCCGCCTTCTTTATCATAGATCATGCACTATGAGCATCTAGAATTTCATTAATGCACTCATGTACTACTCTTCCCGTTTCACTTGCAATGCTCCACAAGATCTAAAAGCATGTGAAAAATTCCAAGTCCTAGATCTGGGAATCCTACCTCAGCAAATTGTATCACTTCTCGTACTTGTAAATTTATATTAACAAGTTATTTGCATATTTCTTTTGAAAAAATATTGAAGCATCATCGAAGCAACCTTCACTTAATTAAATTTAGATGCGGAAAACAGAAATTGAGCAAAAGAAAACATCACACATGACACCATTGTTTTTGGACAAATGTTGCCGGAAAACCCAATGTGGGAAAAATTGGTAACATATATTTGAGGGTTTTATTATTAAGCAGACAAATTGTCTCTCGAATATATTTCTGAATGTCTCATCGGAAAATTCGTTACAAAGACAGAGAAAAATAGTGAGAGTACCCTCATTCTCGCAAGTCCCGTACGGATTCGGTAGCCGAATTGACAAAACTCCAAAGACTCTCTCCCGCATTGTCTCGTGCAATAGTTGCGTAGGCCTACGTGGGGGCTGATATGGAACTATGTCACCTCCTCTGGGTGATCATTCACTCCACCTAGGGAACCTTGATTCCACCTCTCTTGACTCATAATCTCGATCTCCTAGCCGAATCTCAGCCCTCGCTAGAAACGATGCGCTTCCTCCGTGCGTGGCCTTGTGTCACCCTCTCTAGCACCGCGATGCTCCCTCCGTTTCTTTCTCTATCTCCTCGTCGAGTATTCTTGGCCTCGAGAAGATCCTCTCGTCAAAACCTGGGTCTTTTGTCCCTCAACTCGTGTGAGAATCTTCTTGATCAAATTTTTTTCCTTCCGAGCACCGCTCCTTCAGAAAATTTGATCTCTTTGATCTCCTCGTTGTATTTTTCCCATATGACCCTCAAGCCTTTCCTTTAGAGTCTTCTCGTTGAGACTTCAACGACCAAGATTAGATCTCCAATCAACGACTAAGATTACATTTTGAATTGATTTGTTTTTTTTCTAGAAGTTACACCCACATTTTAGATTAATACCTATTAATTATTTTAATTTCCTAAGTTTAGACTTAAGGTCTCATTAAAAAATAATTAATTTATCAACTAAAATTGTTTCCGAGTGGAATTTCCCCAAAACGATTTTTGGGTTATTCGGAATACATGTGTCTAAGCCTCTCCACAAAGTTTGAGACTTAGAGCACATCCGATGCTACCACAAATAAAAATTACCAAGGTTAAGTTCAACCACCATACATTAGGAATACGTTTGGCATGCACTCGTTGTTTAGCGACACTGTATGGTCACAAATGAGGGTCAGTTTTCTTTTTCATATGATATCTACCTTTTCAATTGTATGGTCACAAATGAGGGTCAGTTTTCTTTTTTCATATGACATCTACTTTTTCAAATTAACAATTGAGGTAGAAACATGCAAGAACTGATATTTAAATTGAATAGCATGATTTTTTACCCACAAGGCTATGGCTATTTGCTTCTCATCCACAAGCTCATTAATTACAACGCAGGATTGAAGGAAAAGTGTGGTCTATGTCAAGATGCAAATGTGAGGAAAAAAAAGTCTGAGTTTTTTTTTAATGAATGCGACACTTACTAAATTGGCATAGACAATCCATAGAATCCCTTTATATTCCACTGCTACTCCAAACTGTTGTGCAAATGGATGTGTTTTAGTTATGCACATACATTCAGATCATACAGTAAAAGCCATCTAGATGTGGATGGCCCAAATGTTTTTATCAAAGTGACTTTCTTCTTTTGACATTCATGTAAAAATGCGTTGAAACATTTAGATAAGCTATTCTCTACTGAGAGCTATAAAAGATATCACAAGTTTGGGTGAATAAATACCACACAATTATAACAAGTTATAATTACATACGTAGCATTGACCAACTAAGAATGAACACACCTCTATTTGCCTAAAAATTTAAGTAGCATTTAGAAAGAAAATATATTTATATAGTGTGACATCAGTTCCTACATTTTCCAAATGTGTGGGACACAACAACTTTGTAATAAAGCCCTTTTCCCATGCAAATATCCAAGTTAAGGATATACCATTTTAAGATCTCAAGGAACTTAACTTTGCGAAATGCAACCTTGACCCAGAATAAAAGTCTGGCCAAGATAAGTTAGATTTGATACTGACAAACCCAAAAACCCAATTGATCCATTTATTGCAATAAAAATGTAGCTCTGCCAAACAAAATATCCGAGTATTCCCAACAATTCAAGGAAGATCAAATTATTGATATTATTTCAGGCTAACAAGAAGAATTATAAACACGACAACTTGCATAAAAATATATAGGAAAATCCGGCTTCTTCTGTGGTAACATCAATTGCTTCCATGCCAATAGAGGAAATCTGACAAATTATAGTTAAAAGCCAGCAACCTTGTGATTTGAGTTTAATTCATTAAATTATACTTTAAAATGCAAATTCATACACTCTATAGGAATGCCGTGCAAAAGCATGGGGAGCAACATAGGGCATGGCAATGCTTGTTTGATTTGAGTGAATTATAACAACAATTCCATCACTGCTGATTCCTGTTATTAACCTGGGTTCCGGGCTTGAAGTTTGGCTGAAAAAGTAGGAGTCCAACCTGCAAGATAAATCACCTTAATCATTATTATTATTACTCTCAAGTCTCAACATAAGAATTGGCTCTGCACAAGGTCCTTACACACATTTTCCTTACCTGTTTGCACATTTATAGGACAAATAGTTTCGGGGGTATTATATGTGCGTATTCGTAAACATCCTTTTTACATCCGCAATGGAACATGTCCAGTGTTACATAGTATTGCTCACTGTCCAGGCGCTTTGACAGTGTTTTCAAATCTGGATGGAAGGCATGTTGTAGAAAAGAGTCAATTAACCAGAAAAAACTCTTGTGAGACTTGTACGATACATTTCAGAGAAAAGGCTAGCTCTAAGCAGGAAAAATTAACTGAATAGAGTTTGTATCCTTATTGTTATTTTATTATAATAATGGTCACATACTTTATACATGAGTTCAATAAGGTTTTGCTGTAATCACGTGAGTTAAGTTAAATAAGTCACATGTCAATGTTAATGTTAAGTCATATCTGAAAGATTGAATCATTCCTTTGACACAAATTTTAAAACTAAGATTCACGTTTTTGGAATATAATGTTGTAGATATTAAGTGGACCACACAAGCCAAAACTGGCAAGCATGGGCTAATGCTTCAGTTGGAAGACCAAAAGACAAGGAGAAAGTACAAGATTAGAGAAACCACAATTGGAAGTAAGAAAACACTCCAAAAGGCACCCGTAACGTTGGATAATATTCGCTAGAAGAGGTATGTTCTTGTTGTGGGATTCAATTTTTTAAAAGTTATTTTCTTCCACTTTTAGAGTCGTTCAAAGTGGAAGGCCTGCATAGAAATTGTAAACAGCATGGTAGATGGAAGCATGTAGATGTTTCTGGAAGTGAGACAGACGCTGTACTTTGACACCAGCATCTCTCAATATATGACAATAAGAAGAACTGGCATGTGTCCTTTGTGCAAGCTAAAGTCCGTGACAGACATGTTTGAAACTTTGGTTAAGGTAGTAAAGCAAGACCCCATCTGGCTGAAGGGAATGGGGATGTGCAACTACAATCATTAATTTGCTCAAGAACAATCTTTACATTCTTGGAATAAGTAGAACATTGTTGTTAGTTAAACAAACTAGAAAGCAAAGTTTGTACACAGAAGTTGTGTACACCACACGCAAAACCCTAGTGAAGGATAAGAGAGAAGACTAGCTTTAGGAGTGAAGAGTATGGATGTACATGGTTGAAAATACGGTAGTGTAGAATTCAAAGAATCTGGTAGTTAAGAAATCAGTGGATGTGGTAAATTCACAGGAAAAAGGATTACAATAAAGATATCCATGCCAAACTTTGACATGAAAGATACGGGCATTTGAATTTTTTACATCTTTCTCTTCTAAGTTAGAGATGGTTAATGTCTGGCCTAGTATTCAGAAGACATAAAGGAGATGCACATCATGTTTGGGAGGAGAAAAACACAAGGAAGGTGTTGACACATGAGCAAGCAGTGTTGTTTTGAGCTTGTCCATGTGGAGATTTGTAGATCGATGATAAGACCATCATTGTCAAAGTGCAAGGCATCATTTTGCTTCTTAATGATGTTTCTCCATAGAAACTATGAATCTTCTTTTTCAAGGGAATGTTAGATGTTTTAGCATGCTTTTAAAACGTTTAAGGTGATCTAGAAGAACAATTCAATAGGAAAATAAGTATTTTCTAATCAAATAGTGGACAACAAGTTTGAACTATTTGCCAACTTTTGTAAGAAAAAGGGCGTTCTTTTTCAATTGCTCTCAGTGATCACTGATTTAATTTTTTATGCAATAGGAAAAATAACTATTTTCTATATAAATAGCAGACAATAAGTTTGAACTATTTGCCAACTTTTGTAAAGAAAATGGTGCTCTTCTTCAATGGATCTAAGTGACCACTACATTTTTACAATGCAAAAGAAGATTTAGCATTTTTGAAATCGTTGGATGAAGATGCTTTGAACCATTGGTGGTTGTTGAATTTTGAGGCCAAAAGTATATCCTTGAATCCAATGTTGAAATGTGGTTGTCATTGATGTCAACCCAAGCAGCAGTAGAAGATGCCCCGCCTTTATTGACCAAAATGACATAGCAAATCATGGTTTCTCAGGTCAAGCACTATCTTTATTGGATTCTCCTTGTCATGCCAATTCCGATGGTATGTGGCTTTGTCACGAGGATTCTCATGGTTTGAGAGATATGCTTGTTTGAAGTTGATGGCCCATCATGTGGTCAAAACCCCAAATAAGGTGACATGGCAGTTTATTATTGGTTCATGAGCTTAGAATTTAATGTTGGTCTCCAAACTATGAAATTTGAAATTCAAATTTTATCTTCCCTCCATTAAAAATCAGTCTCATGTGATTTTTGGGCTCCAAAAATTGGAATTTAAAAATCTTTAATATCCCTCCTCCAAAAATGTCGGCTTCCCTAATTAACATCCATCCAAATCTATATAAACGTATCCATTCTCTTCACAAAGGAAAAGTTCAACGATTGATCTTGAGCATTTTTCAATCCGAGGCTTATCGACTAGGAGGTAATTGAGCAAATCAAAAGTGCTCAAAGTTCATATTTTTTCTTTGGGCTTAACGTTTCTCGGGTATACGTTGGGCTATTTCTCGAAGCATGCTAAGACCAAGACAAGGTTATTACAGAATGATTGAAGTCTTGTATGGCATTTGATTTTCGTTGGTCCTAGAATCATGTTTGATCACCTTCGGCTCGTCAAAGACAAATTCGAACAATTCTAAAAAGCATATTCATTACACTTCAACTCGATTGATCAACAAACTCATGGATTCTATGCAACTCTTTAAATAATCATAACTATTCTCTTTGGAAGGCTAAAAGTTTGAGCAAAAGATCAGTCAAGGAACTTGTGTACAAGTGAAGCTTGCTTTGGTTGTTTGAGTACGGCAGCTTCATTTGGCATTCAAGGCCATCCGACCTTCTCTTTGGAGCAACTCCAATGCCGACGTCTACATCATGCTAAAACCCTCTTCTGCACAAGAATGATCCTCAAAATAATAGATAAACAATGTCCCGAAATAGATCCCTTAAACGATGTATATGTGCATCTCCTTTTGTTACATTTGTGATCGAAATCTTTGAAATTTCCACGAGGTCTATAAGCCGAACTATGACAGATCTAGAGTGAAATTCAAAATCTCTAACCACAAACCTAATTACAATTCGACACATCTATAAGTACTCTTCATTGTAGCTCGATTGCTTGGATTAAGGTACGGTGGATATGAAATCAATTTTCTTGGCATCAATGAAACATTCTTGTTGACACTTTTGATTGTATTCAATTTGAAGCATTTAATCTTGACTGGAATTTGACTTATTGAATCGAACTTGATCTAAATAAAAATCAAGGGTGTATTTTCGTGTTGAGATTCAAAGACATTATAGGTTCAGAGTAAAAATTATGACTCTATAACCTTGAAAGTGGATAGTGACTTGAGTTAAGGAACTTGCCCTTTGGTGCTATCATCAATTGAAGACAACAACATACACTTTCATAACATAGTGACAAAAAATACATTAGTAGAAGAAGTTGTGTAAGGGTTTCATCATCATATTTTTGCAGAAGGGGTTGTGAAAAATTCCAAACCGGAATACTATTGCAGCAATCGGAAATTATTCTCCTAATTGTTAATTTAATTTAACAATTTATTTGTTGTTTGCTACGGAAAAATACTAAATAAATCACATTGTAAATCTACACAAATAAAATTAAGTGGAGAAAAAACGCCGAAAGAAATGCTAGCGCGCACACATAAAATTAACACAATTATTTTTGGACAAAAAGTCCTCTGAAAAACCCAACTTGGGAAAACTATGGCAAAGAATCGAGGGTTTTATTTTATTAAGCGACGCAGTTGAAATCTAAGTACAATATATGGATGCCCACCTGGGCTATCCAATCAAAAAGTATCTCGACAAAAATAATTAGAGAGAATATTTCTCTCACCCCCACAAACAATCCCGACACCGGCCTCTAAAGAAATCCGTCTTCCAAACCCTCCCGTGTGAACACTTCTACGCTTCCTTTGTGTTGTTCTCTCCCCACGTGTGACTCTAAACTCGCCTCCGTGCTAGCCTTCTAGCCCTGTCTCCCTCGCCAAACTGGAAGTGACTCTCCGCACTCTAGAAGATTTTCCTGGGCCCCCTGAAACCGAATCAACCTCCTCCTCGCCCAAATGGAACCCCTCGCTGCCTGCGGCAGCATCTCTTAGTATGCTATGCAGGCGTGGGATTACTTCTATCACTTTGTCGCCTCTTTTGATCTAGAAAAATTCCTCCGGATCACCTGCCCTTGCCCGTCACTCATTGCTTCGATCTCCGGCTCTCTCCGGCAACCGATTGTCGCTACTCTGAAATCAATCCGCCAAGACATCGAATTGCTAAAGTGTGTTCAAGTGATATCTCCATCACCACATCGATCTCCTCTTATAATCCTCCCGTTGGGGCACCAACGACCAATATTAAAACATAATCGATTACAGGATCATCTCTAGATCGATCCATATGAGTTTCTAGACTATTATTTTCCTTGACTTAATTAATATCGATTAATTAACATGTTTTGCTAAAGTTTAAACTAGAGAAACATTAAAAAAAATTGGTTAATAATCTAATTAAGTCACTTCTAGGCGAATTTTCGAAACGATTTCGGGTTTTTATGAGATCTCATGTATTCTAGCCTCTCCACAAAGTTTCGTGGCTAGGTGTGTAAAGAACACTCAGAACACATTCCAAGTTAAGAGGGAGCGTTAGTTTAGTAGCATCGGATGTGTTCTAGCCTCTCAAGAGGCTAGAACACATCCGATGCTAAGAAATCTAACACTTTCCTCTTAGTAGAGGAATATGTTCTAGTGTTACCGCACACCTTGTAGCAACACCTTGTCTCTCGCATCATCTCTTGTCACGCCGCCGATGTCTCGCTATTGTTGCCCACCAACTATCGCGCGACTTTGATATACGTTGCATCCGTGTTGTTGTTGACCCCCGTTGAACTCGTTGCTAACACTACATCTCGCACCGCAACTCCGTTGTTGCTACCGCAAAATCTCGCAACAAAAAAAACATCCAAAATACCGAATCAACCGTGATCGCATAATGCATTTGTCACTCGAGTCTCCGACCGGCTACTAACTTCTTCCCCGTCCACCGAAGACTCGCGTTGCCGCCGAATCCCGCATCTGCGCCCCCCAAAGATTTGACTCGTTACTAGTCATTGCAACCGCACTCGGGCGTCCGACCGCATCTACCGTCACCGATCCATCTTCCTACGTGAATACTTTGGGCCCCGTAGCGAGGTATTGATCCAAGAGGTGGAATCCTCAAGGATCCTCGCCCATCTCGTAGCTCTCTAGTGCTACAATACCAAGTCACCCCACCTCATTCCCCGGAGGTATCTCGATGAACATAGCGAAGTCTTCCTCCCAGGGCCTTGGAGGAAAGGCTATCGCTTCGCGTGAAAGATGCCCGTTGGTCCTCGCTTCTCCTCCTTGTCCTTCTTCTGGAGAAGACGCAGGGTACCGTAGTGACCGAGCTCCCCACGCCCGAAGCACTTGACCTTCGACGCTGTCCTTTGTAATGTTCCAAAATAGGAAAACAATGCTATTGCGTAAAAATAATAAATTTGCACCATAAAAATTTAAAACAATGCAGAAATGCCCGTAATAATCAAAATCATATAAGTAGCTAATCCATTTTATTATAGAAATGGGCAAGAGTACAAAATATATGGGAAGAAATGCACTTGGGCTTGCCTTTTTGGCAAGCGTAGCAAAACCCGCGTAAGACAATGATAAACCGTAAACCGCTCAAACCTAAGGCTCGTGTTGTCCCAACTGGGTTGTTGATAATATCGTCGAAATATAGGCGATATTCGGAAATATCGCGATATTTTCGACGAGACGAAATATCGTTGAGAAAATATCACGATATTTTCTCTCCCGAAAATATCGCAATATTTACGAAATATCGCCAATATTTTGGGAAAGTATCGCGCGACTGACAAAAGAGAATATTGTCGGCATTCCTAGGTCACGGCTAGAAAAGGAAAATTTGTCTTTTGTTTTTGTTATTTCGCCGGTGAGGCTTGGAGAAGGAAGGGGAAGAGCTTTGTGGTGGTTGTCAAGTGAGGGATTGAGGATCAAAGAGCCATTATCACTATCAACTCATAATTTTTTTGTTGATCAAAGATTGAAGAACAAGGAGAGAAACTTCATTTCTTCCATTAATAGGTATATTCTTAAAAAACCCTATGTTAATGATTTTTTTCATATATTTAGGGTTATGCTTGCTTGCCTCTTTGCCTACCAAGATTTTTGTTTCTTTGTTTTTTTCCATTTGCTACGATTTTCATCCCCATGAGCCAATGCAAGGGTTTTCTCCATATTTGAACAAGCTTCATTTTTTTTTACTTTCTTATGCACCCTCTTATTGCCATTTTTTTTGTGTATGCGTGTTTAATGCCAATTATTTGTTTTTTTGGTGCCCCTAGGTTTGAAATTTGAATTAGTTCATCGCAAATATGCCAAATACTTGGACCCATTTTGGGAGTATGGGGGAGCTTGATGGTGGGACAAATCGTACACGTCTATCATGCAGAGGGTGTGGGACCAAGATGGCAGGAGGGGTCACATGATTGAAATACCATCTGCCAGACTCCCTCGACATGAAGTTATACCTTGTACGAGCTTCTAGTGCGGAAATTGTACAAAAAGCTCTTGAAGCAATTACTCGAAAAAGACAGAAGATAGCCGGCTAGGGAGAGGGAATCTGAATCTCGATCTCGTATAGATAGTTGCTAGTTTTATTTGTTTTGCGTGCCTATGCTACATATAACTCATGATGATGAGATACTTTTAAGTTTTATATATGTGATGTTATTTTGTATTGGTTCTCCACGTTTGGAGTCCTCGATTGGACAATTATCAAGGATCGTAGGATTTGGTATCAAATTTGATATATCATTTTTATTTTACATCCACTACATCATATATACGTTGCTTTCCTTATATTAATGTTTCAATGTGTTTATTTCATGTTTTTTTATTGCTTTATATGTTTAAAAATCTGAAAAAAAATGAATATATTATACATTTTTTTATGCTTGTCGATATTTGCCAATATTTTCGCTAATATTGCCGTTAAGATGTTTTCTCGGACCCTCGCCGATATTTTTGCCGATACCGATATTATCAACACTAGTCCCACAATCCCCGCACTAGCTACCGCAAAGGAATGATCGAAAACCCCACCTCCGTGCTCGTAAAATTCCCCGCAAAATTACTCTCGACTCCTTAAGTCATCCCGACCGAAACCCGTAAAATGGTTTGGCCTCGATCATGACCCTCCAAAATTGACCTCCAAATGTGCCCTATGCTTATGCGTGGTTGCCTTGGGAAGAGCTATGGATGTCTTCCACCAATGATGACCATGTAGTAAGATGAAATATGCTTAAGGAAACATGGCATGAAGGAAGGTGTAATAACCCCGCTCCCGCAGTTCTAGAAATTTGTACCTATTTGAACTTTTGTTTAAGTAAAACCGATCTAATAAGACATTGACATGGTATAAATTGAAATTTCAGCTTGCATAATTAACCTATATGTAGAAGAATACCTGAAAATCAGCACAAACTTACGAATCCTGAAGCGGCTGAAGATTAGCTGGTGATATCGTGAACAGAGCACAGAACAGATTACTGGGGCAATCGAATCCTCCCAGCCAAATCCGGGACTAATCCCAGACCCAGAGGATGTCCCCTTTGTCCCCCGTGCCCAGATTTCCAAGAACAAGAGACTCCTCCCAACACTGCAAGCCGGCATTTCCTTCCTCCTCCTTTCAGCCGAAACCATTTCTTCTCCTCCAAGGAAAACATTCCCCCCTTCTCCTCCATACCACCTCCTTTAAATAATCTCCTTCCACCGCCTCTATCTTCCCGAAGCCTTATCCTTATTAATGATGATATTTTATGCATTTATGGTGGTATGCTTTTCATTATGTTTGGATATGAATATAATCTAAACAATCTTCCTCCACCGCCTCAAACTTCCCGAGGCTTTATCCAACGTTATGTTTACCTTAAATTTTGTTATGGTGGGTGATCCCCATTAATGTGTGTATGTATACACATTTATAAAGGTGGGATTTTATTTAAGTACTTTTTATATAATTCTTTAATATTGCATACTCATCTTTATCTTAAAGATTTATTAACTTAAAGATTTTAACTTTATTATTTCATTTCTTTTATTACCTTGTTTCATAAGATTTTATACTTAGATGATCGTAATATATATATATATAGATCTGAAATCTTAATATTAAGTCCCCAATCTTTGTAATCTTGATATTAGGTGGGCGTACTAGTGCGATGTGGACGGTATAGGCAAGTGTAGCTATCAAATGCCTATATCGTTCACACGCTAATATTGTTTTGGGTATAACAGGGGAATGGGTCGTTACATACTTCCTCCCTTCAGAAAACTTCGTCCCGAAGTTTATGGTTTTATATACTCAGATTAATATTGTGTTTTTAGAGATTAGGGTGATTGTAGAATGCCTGTATTTTAAGATTGAATTTTCGTTTTAAATAAGTATGTATTGGTAATTTGATTGTTACTTCCCATCTTCACCGAATCTCCAAACTATTCTAAAATCATCCGATCCTTCCTAATCTCTTCCACTCCCATCCTATCCGTCCTCTACAGGAATATGCCATGGCATCAGTTTTACTGATCCATTCATAGACCTCAATGATGTCAGAGTCGATTACGTCGACCTGACATGCTTGTAGGCATCCGGCAGTCATCATCACACGTCTAGGGGAGCGTGACTCACACAGTCCTCCCATGACTCCAGGTATTGGAGGGTAAACAGTGGGCAACACTTCCACTCCTCCCAGCAGGACCAGGGTCAACACCCTATCTTGGGATCTCATGGAGTCTCAATTGTTCTTGGAAATCTGTCATCACGTAGATTGTTCCAGTAATCTGTTTTTTTTCTGCATGATACTCACTGGTACATAATCTGCAATGTAAACACTCGAACACATATTACAGCATATGCATCTTATATGCTCCTAACCAATTGTTACCCATATAACAACTTCTACACATTCAAAATACTTTGATACGTATGATATCAATCCTAGAATTTATAAAAAGAAAATTTGCTCACATAGATATTAATATGTTCAATAGAATTTCTCATTTCAGATGCTGCTTCGGTTTAGTTTATTCATGTTCTATTTATGACGCACTGCTTTACTCATTTTCATTCTATATACCCCTATTTTCACTTTTCATATTCACAATGTAGTTACACTTTTATTCTCTTTCTTTGAATCATATTTGAAATGCAATGAAATAATTCGATAGAAATTTTCATCTATAATGTCTAATCTATAATTTCACATTCTTGCAAATGTTAATTTAAATGCCATATTGCATACTGGTGTCCATGCTCTAGTAAATTTAAATAACAGCATATATCCTGTATTACTAAATTGAAGTAGCATTCTATCTTTATGGGTATTCATGTATCAGGGGTAAAATTCATTCTTACGAGATCATTCAAAATAAATTTTATAAATTCATGGATAAGCTATGACCACTCTTTATACATGACCAGTAAGCTGTGTGATTATGATTACAAAGCGGTAAGTTGGGCTAGTATGTGATTTATGTCATACTCTTCATAGCTAATAAAATCAATGGGAATCAGTGAAGATAGTGATATGTTAATGAAGAACATTGAACCTTTACCCTTGACTCTATATTAGTACAACACTACCTTGTTTATTATGTAACATGGTGAGAGATGAACCTCTATACTAAAAGAGCTTTTATTACCGTTACAACAGGTTAACCAGTGTGAATCCATTGAATAGTATAGCTTATAGTACTGACCTTACGAACATGTAGACTACTAGAATCTTATAGCAAGGCCGAGTATCACTATGTGAAATAGGTGAAGCAAGAAGGTCTCTTTTATATACGAGTAGATGCTATATCAGATAGGATTCAACTTTTATCAAGCCTATGAATGCCATTACTTCTATCCTTATTCCTACTTAACTGGTGAATGGTACCGGTTTATTACGGAATCACTTCGAGCACTTGAAACCCTGCTTTTATATGTGAGCTCTAGTCCCAATAGCTATGGTATTACACTCAGTAAGCTATGAAGATCATATGGTTCACTGTCACTCATATATTGCACTTACTCTAATTATGGTTATACACTCCTTGTTATTACCAAATATACGTGTTACTTTAAGCTTATTGATCACTATTTATTATGGATTCTTATTAATTATAACTATTGTTATAATCACAACTGTAATCATTGCATAGAATAGTTCATTTTCATCAAGTAGAGTTGATATCAACACCTCTTAGGCCTGATCTCTGCACCATTCATCCTTGCACCTGAAACAGATAACTTTTGTACAGAATTGACAGACTTTCTGTTAATGTTTGGATTTTTGAGTAGTTCTTCAATACCCAGCACGACTATCATAAAATTTCTCTCTAAATGATAATGCCTAAAAGAGATAGCCACTACAACCAGTTACTCAAAAGCTGATCGATGTTCAGGTTCATGATAAAGCTACAAAATTGTTGAATATTTCTTCTTTTGTTCTCCTCTTGTCTCAGCTTGATCATTGAGTGCTTTATCATGATAAATGCACTCATAGATTTTCTTTCCTGTGTCCTAGTATGTCTCTCTACAACATTCAAAATGGAAAATAGTTTTGTTAATTCTCTTAATTGATGAATCCCATTGTCAAACTTAAAATTAGCTTTATATCGCTCCTTATCGAGTTTCATAACCTTATTTATTATTAATTTTGAGTTTCCTTCCTAAATTCGCTGCTATGTGTTGATTTAATGCTATCTTAAGCTCTTCCTTTGCTGCAATTGCCTTGCCAAAGTAGCATCGTCTCATATACGTAGTGTATAAAGAGAAATTGTATCTCTTTCTCTTCCTGAGAAATAAGAACCTGTAATAAGCTTACATTTTAATATCTTAATATTAATTATACGGCATTCTTAATCTTTTCTCCTAGGTGATTAAGGTATCCAGGGATCCGTATTACTTGCAGGTCTTTACTCTTAACTTTAGTTTCCTTCAATTTTTATATTTTAACCTTGCATTTGAAACAACTGCGATTTCTGGATGGTTTGATTAGCTTTACTGTCAGCCTAAACACACCTTCCCTCCCGAGGCATTAAAGGAAATTTGTCCCTGTTATATTACAAGTTAGTGTGGCTGCTTCGAAGTGACTTCAAATGGGCAGATATCATAGTGAGTATATCAACTCCAATAGATTACCCACTTCAAATAGAGCATACCATAGCTTCAATCTGCTAAATATATTTGTTAAATTAAAGGAAGCATCTTCAGTGAGGAAATCTTTGAAAATCCTGGTTGCCTCCAATCCCAACTCCTGGGCACTTAGATCATCTTTAGTCACGAGATTCTTTGCTTTGTTTGTAAATGAACAAATGGAAGCGGTTTTATAGCGTCTTTTGGAGGCACTATTTCCTTCACTCTGCTAACAACAGGCCCGCAATTAAACTGCCCACAACTAATACATAGTATGTACAATGAGTGACAGCTGGAAACTTAAACATGAAGCTCGGAACGTTTTTTCATATCCAAAAGAAATAGATTTATTACCGACTGGGAGTACAGATTAGTATGTAATTATTACATGGAGATAATATATTGGCAATTAATAATAAGAGCGATCATCCAACTCCTCTTCCAAGATTACACGCTGACAGGATTACATGGCCCGGAACCCACCCTGTTAGTGCCAATCCTCAAATACATCACCCATCAGTTGATAGTCCCCGTCATCTCACTCACTAAAATGTCATCACCATGTCAACAAAAAAAAAAAAAATGAACAACTCTTTTCCTTTTATTTCCTATCCTATAATCTATTATTGGGCTAACAACTCATTTGTTGTGTTATTTCTTCATACTCCTTGCCTATTTATAGGTATCAACTCATATATTTCAGATATACGACTCTCTCACCTTTTGTCAGTCTACATTTTCTGCTAATTCATGTGCAACTTCTGCTAGGAGTTAATGAGTGAACCTACGGACAAATTAAGGATCCTTAGGGAGATGATGAAACATAGAGGAGTTTTGTAATGGAGAAATTAACTTTATTGGACGAAGATGAACGCAAATGCCTACACAGAAGGACATATCTCCAAGTTAACATACATAAAGGGAACAAATAGTTCTTACAGGAGGAACACTTACCCAATAAATGGTGCATCTGAACTTAAACAGTCATCCTATGAGCTACATGAACTTTCCAAGCCTGTAATAAAACTGCCTACAAAATTAAGTATCCATCAATTATCTACTCCTGCAGTAATTTACACGTACTGTTATCCAAGACTAAGTTCAAAAGTATTACATCAATTCAAACCGGCAATCATGTTATGTATTTACTATTAGGCAGAAGTAGCTTGGTCTGGACTCTGAAGTGTAAAAGGAGCATTAGCATTCTAGCATCAAGATTCTGCGACAACACCAACTTTCTCCATAATTTTAAAATACATTGCCTCACATCAGTTGTGGAGTCTTAGTCTGTTGAGAATGGTCTATTGTATATCAGTGAGGTGTTATTTCCCTCTTGTTATACCCAGGAAATGTTTTCCTGAAGACATCCCTAATAATGGTCCAGAAATTCTTTGAAAGCAAAACATAGTCACAAGGCATTTACAGAGTATATAGTTTTGTTCAAAAGAGCCCTCAAAGTGATGCCCTGTTTTTCATGTCACGCTCAGTGAAAGCAACATTTTATCTACACTCTATACATGAAATAAATCCCCATAGGTTACAAACCTAATGCGTATGCCCTAAATAGTAAACACCTAGGGAACCAAAACTGTTCACTTTGTGGATTCTGAGGATAATAAATCAGCTAATAGAGCAAGCATGGACTCGGTCTTCTTTCTGTCTTCAAGGATAAACTACTGTATTTCAATTATGCATAGCGTTTCAACGGTTTTATCACCACCCGCATGCAAATATAAAATTTGAGCATGGTTATTTTGATCAAGTACAAACACAAAAGAACCGTCTCTGCCCGCCGGGAGACATAATAAAACAAAAGCTTAATTCAAAAGCATGAACAGAAATGTGAACTTTGAAACTAGAATTTATTTGAAAGTTTCAGAATGATCGAGTATGTTTAGCTGGGCAGGGCATCTTACCGATAGTTATGGCGCAGACCTTTCAGTGTTTTTAAAGAAGCCAAAATGATGAAATTCCATATAGAGGAGCCCAATCCTTCATCATCGAAAATGTTACGAATTAATTCTGGAAAATATCCGAACTTGTTATATCACTGAAACTGTCTCTGTTGTTTTCACTTATATGCTGATAATCTTTCTACAATTTTATAGTGAAATCACTTCTTTGATGCACTGTGTATCCATTGAAATTTTACAGGCTTATTCTCTGAAATGATCCCACTGTCATAAACCGAAATTTCATCACTGTAGCTTAAAGTTCCTTCTGAAATCTACACCAAATCAGTACCCATGACTAATCTCTGATATTCTGCGAGTTCATGAGACTGAATTGGATGCGAACTGTAATGGTACCAAAGTTATGAAGCCTCCTTGCTATGATGGTACCGAACCTATTTCACTGTAATATGGAATCTTTTCAGAGATCTAGCATCAAAACTTTATACTCATCTTTTAGTGTGGTTGATCGAAAAACTTTAATCTCTTCTTGTACGTGATTTCTGAAATGATCTTGTCCTTAGATATACTGAAATCCACCTGCTTCTTCAAGGTGCCTTGATATGATGAATAGAGACTGAACTAGCTCTTTGTGATATTCCAACTGCCTTTTATCCTGACCTTAGCTCCGATACCAAAGCCGAATTTAACAATTTTAGGATTTACGTTGAGTTGAGGTTTGGGCAAACTTTTATATGCCCGGTTTCGGACCCTTTGTATTTTAGCGTATATAATATATATGTGTGGCGCAATGGTAGCGCGTCTGACTCCAGATCCGAAAATTGCGTGTTCGATTTACGTCGGGTTCAGTTTAACGTTTGCCAATCTTATATCATGCCGTCCCACCGTGATACTAAATTGTTTAAACGCTACCATATATATATATATTTTTAACGAAATGATATTCGTCTATTAACCCGCGACTGTAAAAACTTTGGTTTAATGCGGTTTTCATATGACACACACCCCCGGCCTGACCACGACACCTCAGCGAGTGATAGCCCGGTGCCAAGGTTTCCCTTACGCACGAGTCCGGCTGAGCGGCGTCGGTGTAGTCGGTTATCAGTTTTACGATGGGTTCAACATCTGTATCCACATTGGTATCGTGTCACACATTATAAGCTCCGGTCGGTTCCCTTTTAAATAGTCGTGATACCAAATTGGGGTCCTTGCGCAACCTTGTCATTGAATTATTTCCGCCTCTCTCTCCCTCGCAGTGCTCCTCCTCCTGCTCCAATGCGGGAGCTTTATCAGAAAAACCATTGGACTTTGATGCACTCAATTTTTTTTTTTTTCCTGCCGGTCCTCGGAGCATCAGGTGCCATTACAATTGCTAGGGATCTAAATCAAATACAGCGACTGCAGCAAGGACTTTAATTTCAAACTCTGTAAACCAAGAACTCCGACCAACCCTTAAACCACTGGGATTCTGGTGCTGTGAGAAGCAATATGCATGGAAGGCCCCATTACGTCTGGTCCAGGAAGAAATTATATTACGGTTGACGGATGACCAAATTAGTAAAAGAACGGAAACGCCAGAGAGATGTTCTTTCCGAACACTGTCCCTGTATATTAGAGACCGGCAACTGTGCATTGCATCAAGGGAGAGAGTCACCGTCAATGTTTATCAGGAGACCATTTTCCTCATCGATGAGCGAAGTTGTAGCTATGTCATTCGCTTTGATTTGTGAGTAGGTAGTTAATCTGTTATGTTCCTGGTGATTTCAATCCTATTGGCAACTGTATACTGAGCACATTCTAGACGAGAGGTTAATGCTGTTCATGGTGATTCTGTTTTGTGTTTTCAAGATTTGTTCTAGTTAGACTTTCATGTCTATAATTTCTGTTGTTGGTCGCCCTCGTGAACATGACTGATGGGTATGTTCACTGCACCCCAAACATTCCTGACTCTAACAAAATTTAGATATTCCAGAACAAGGAGAGAAGACAAACAATCCGTGTTATCTTGTACAACTTGATTGCTGATGAACAAAGGCTCCATTATTTTGGGATATCAACTATGTTCATCTATGTTTCTCAAAATATAAAAGGCCATATTTGATATACATCAATCTCTCAAATATAAAAAAAATTCTTTACTATGACATTCACGTTGCAATTGTCCTGAAATTGAAGAGAAAATACACCATGCAAGTAGTGTCAACGGGCCAGAGGAATCTACAAGTGATGAATAGAAAGTTGGTTTTAGTGAAGCCATGAGTTTATGTACCACTGCAACTATCTGCTTAGTATTACTCAGCCCAAGGGGGCATTCATCTTGTATAGGTGCTAGATCGGAACAAGCAGCTTTATGTGCAGTCTATTTTAACGATAGTCCAAAGTGTATGCCATCCTGTACAATGTGGTCATCAACATTGTCATATTTGAATGCAATTCTAAAACTAGCATCATTGTTGTTTTAACAACCCTTCACTGAGTCACAACAAGCGTAATTGAGTGCACCAATACTTCTGCATGGGTCTCGAATCCTGTGCTCACTATTATATGTGGTGTCGATGCTATCAGCTTTTGCTGACATAGGAGCATCTCAAAATGGTACAGTTATATGGAATGGAGGCAAGAGTCTGGGAAATTGCTTGACATATTGCTGTAAATCATATTCATCACAGGGTGTTCCATATACCTTCAAACACGGCATTGGTTTGGGGTTAGATTCAAAGGCAAAAGTGGTACTCTGTCATCCATGTTTTAAGTTGTTTTGCCAAGATGCTCAGACGTTGCCCATAACCAAATAAGGGCATCAATCCCCATGGTAATTTAGTCTAGGAGGCATAACGATAAGCCAAAAGAGTGCAAATAGATGCTTCTATTGATTAATTGAAGGAAGAAATGCTTTATTTCCTGTAAGTACTTTCAGAGTTTCACCTATTATACTGAAAGTAGCGTATGATTGTTCAAGGCTCCTATCAGTTAAATTTATCCTTGATACAACTTGAAGCAAGTGTGCAGATCCAATGAAGTCATGCATGCTTTGCAGGACTGACAGTACATTGATGCAGATTTTGAGCAAGAGATTTGATTTTGTAGGTGTAGGTAGATTTGTGAATTGAATTGGTGCTGAGCAGGCTGAACAGAAATGTGTTATTGTAAATTCTGGGTTGTTTGCCGTACTGTTTCAATGAATATAAACCAGAATGACAGTGTCCTTTAAAATGAATGTTGAAGCATATTGCTCCTTCTGAATGACTTATAACGCAGTTTGCCTATAATACAGTTGCTAAATTTAAGCTCAAAATCGGTTTACCTTCCATAACACCATCTTACTAATAAGTCCGAAAGTTTGAACAGGCTACGTTTTTAAATTTTGGGAACAGCCAGAGACTGATTTACACAAGCAGCAGCTTTATAAATGAATTCTTAATGGGCCTATAAGGTCGTAAGAGGGTTTGAAACTGCCCTCTGATACCAAATGTAATAACCCTACTCCCAGAGTTCTAGAATTTGTACCTATTTGAACTTCTGTTTAAGTAACACAGATCTAATAAGACATTGAAATGGTATAAATTGAAATTTCAGCTTGCATAATTAATCTATATGTAGAAGAATACCTGAAAATCAGCTCAAACTTACGAATCCTGAAGCGGCTGAAGATTAGCTGGTGATGTCGTGAACAGAACAGATTACTGGGGCAATCGAATCTTCCCAGCCAAATCCGAGACTAATCCCAGACCCAGAAGATGTCCCCTCTGTCCCCCGTGCCCAGATTTCCAAGAACAAGAGACTCCTCCCAACACTGCAAGCCGGCATTTCCTTCCTTCTCCTTTCAGCAGAAACCATTTCTTCTCCTCCAAAAATATTCCCCCCTTCTTCTCCATACCACCTCCTTTAAATAATCTCCTTCCACCGCCTCTATCTTCCCGAAGTCTTATCCTTATTAATGATGATATTTTTATGTATTTATGGTGGTATACTTTTCATTATGTTTGGATATGAATATAATCTAAACAATCTTCCTCCACCGCCTCAAACTTCCCGAGGCCTTACCCAACCTTAAGTTTACATTAAATGTTGTTATGGGGGGGGTGATCCCCATTAATGTGCTTACGTATACATATTTATAAAGGTGGGATTTTATTTAAGTACCTTTAATATAAATCTTTAATATCACATACTTATTTTAACTTAAAGATTCATTAACTTAAGGATTTTAACTTTATTACTTCATTTCTTTTATTACCTTGTTTCATAAGATTTTATACTTAGATGATCGTAATATATATATATATATATAGATCTGAAATCTTAATATTACGTCCCCAATCTTTGTAATCTTGATATTAGGTGGGCGTACTAGTGCGATGTGGACGGTATAGGCAGGTGTAGCTATCAAATGCCTATATCGTTCACACGCTAATATTGTTTTGAGTATAACAGGGGAATGGGTCGTTACAATAATATAGGGCTATAGTGTCACATCATAGTGCAAATCCCTTAAAAATTCAAGTTTTTACGACACAAAATGTGATGCACATGAGGATGTCAATTTTGTGTCTTCTAAATTGATGCATGCTACTTGGGGTGTCATATTAGTGATGAAAAATGATACAATTTTTTTGAGTCGAATTTCTGTGCTATTATATCACTTAATAATGAAAAAAACAAATAAAACATTTTTGTGTCACTTTTATGCCAAATATGTGCTATTTGCATTATGTCAACATCACAATAACTTAATTTATATATCAATGTTATTTATAGAGCATCAATTTGCAACAAGTCAATGTCATTCTTACATCAAAATATGAAATTTTTATGTCACATTGTATCTTCTTAAAAATGTTTACTAACATTGTAACATATAATTTTTACATCAAATCAACATTGAAAATTTGTCATTATAATGTTAAATCAGCATTGAAAATTTGTCATTATAATGTTAAATTTCCAGTGCAATTAGTGTTTTGATTATTTTTATTCATTTAAATTGTTTGTTATTTATTTATTTATATTTAATTGTTATTAATTAAATTTTTAATATTAATTTTTTAAATTATAAATTATTATTTTTATGATATTGAGATATTAATGAGATTGATGATTAGTATAAATGAAATGAATAAATATTAACTTATTACAAAATATATCCAACTTTTGGAAATCCATATAGGACAAACCATACATCAAATTATAAATAAGATATGAAAGAATGGTATAATTATGATCATGAGTAACATTGGCATTTAGAAGCCTAAAGGTGGCCTTTCTTGTAAAGATATATCTTTATTTTCTTGTAAAGATATCTTTTTATATGATGCACATTTTGATAATTAATATTTTAAGATATAGTTTATGTATATATTTATGAATATTTTTTTTTTTTAATATATATATATATTCTTTAGAAATGAATTATTTGCAACATGTATTTATGAAAAATATTTATTTCTTGTTTTTTGATTTGTAGTGTTTTTTTTAAATGATTCTTTGTTTTTAAGCTTTGCAATTGATGTTCAAAGGCAATATAATCTTGTAAGTGTTAAGTAAACTCGTTGAATTGTGGAAATCTAACCACCCTCGCAATCCCTTGTAGAATAGTGCACTTATAGGGGTTCCAAGATGAACTTTATTTTGAGACCCAATTGTATTGGTATTAACGAAACGGGTAGAGATATATTAAATTACGGCCAAATTGCCTCAAGCTGGATTCACAAAATGCTATGCAAGTTTCGAATGTCTTCGATATGCAGCTCCAGTGTCTTTTTCTTTGCTAGCCCAGAGGTTCTTACAAACAATTTTCCTGGAAATCGCCTCTATCTTCCCCACTTTAAAAATGCAGACAAACTGCTCCAATAAAAGGCTGTAATACATAATTGACAGATAATTAGGGAATGGGGTCCCAACCTTCTACTCCATCTTTGAAGATGACTCCAAGGGGGAGTTGAACAACTTTATTAGCTTCAACGTCAGCATATTTATTATTGTCTCTCTTGACATGGAAGAAATTCAAGCTCTGGAAGGATTTCATCAGGGTTCTTATTCTGCTGATCAGTCTGGACAATCTTAGATCAGAAGGGGAAGAACGATCAACAATGGTTTTTATGATAGACTGGGAATCTCCCATCACAATTGCATCGCAGATAACAAGGGAATTAAGTTGCTTAAGGCCTTGGAGAAGGGCCAGGGCTTCAGCTTGTATGCTAGTATTGAAGCCCACTCCCCAGGCATATCTAAGTACAATGTTGCCATCTGCTTTTTTAACTACTCCACCAGCTCTGGAGCTGCCCGGATTTCCTTTCGCTGCCCCGTCGAAGAAGAGAATGATATGCGCCTGCTTTGTGCAAAAGGCCAAGAAATCAGTAGCGTTAAGTCTAATCTGCCAAGCATTGAGAGGAGGGAGAGGTCTGATAATATCGACGAAGCGGAGATCAAGAGAATCGCTCCAAACAGCGTCGTGATCTCTCAAGCCTGCCTCGTCCAGATGATCACCAAGACACTCCTTCAGCTGGCTTTAATGCTAACCCAAACAATCTTGTGGTCTCTTTTCTTATCTCTGAAGATCCTCTGATTCCTTTCCAACCAGGTATGCCAGCAAATCAGTTTAGGGAGAATGCACCAGGCAGCTTTGATATGAACATTATGTGGAGAGCCTCCTGGATACAAACTCAACCAGTTCGAAAACAGGTCGGGAATGCTAGTTGGGAGGACGAAGTCCAGACTCCAAGGGCCTAAGGCCTCATTCCAAAGGTCTATCACAAAATTGCAATTGAGCATCAGATGCGCAGCAGACTCTGCGTTATCTCCACACATCAAGCATCGAGAGGGGCCTAGATAACCTCTTCTCTGCAATCTATCATCTGTCAAAATTCTCTGATGGCAAAGGAGCCAACAGAAGGAGTCAATTTTGGGCAGCGAAGACTGGGACCAAACCCCTTTCCATGGTTTCGGATCTGTAGGAACGTGGGGAATTGATGAGATTTTCCTGTAGCCCTGAGAAACAGTATAGCATCCAAGGGTCGGACCCCAACCTCGGGCATCCAATTTTCTGTTGTTCAAGGGAGCCTTGCCGTTTAAAAAGGCTAGGAAGATTGCAAACTCTTTGGACGGGACCTGGGGCACCTCGATGTTAATCCAACTATGCCATTTACCGTTTTCCCAATTGGAAATATCCCACAAAGTAATGTAGCCTGCTCTATGCATCCAGTCCTTCAGCAAATCCAGAGATCGCGATCATCAACCAGAGGATCACAACCCATAATACGATCCTCCCAGATTCTAATTTGCTTGCCATTGCCAGGAATCCAGTGTGCATGTTGGGTTATTATGGAGGAGGATTTAGCACAGAGCTTTTGAATTATCGAGCCAGAGTTTGCTACAGGCTGGTCCAAACACCTTTTCCTCTGTCCACGAAAGTACTTCTTCCACAAGGCGAGCTGTGCCCACCCCGGTTTTGGGGCAATAATCCTCCAACTCAGCTTAGCTCCCAACGCAATGTTCTGCATGCAGATATTCTTAAAGTTCAATCCGCCTTCTAATTTGGGCATGAAGATTTTGTTCCAGCTTATTAAGGGGATTTTCTTTTCATTAGCTTTCCCGCCTTTCCAGAAGAATTTTCTAATGTGATCCTCCATTTTCTTCATAATTCCAATGGGAGCCAGCATCACAGCAAACTGATAGATGGGAAGGCTGTTTAAAATTGCTTTAACAAGCACAGTCTTACCAGCCAGATTAAGCCAGTTGTATCCCAGGAATGGATCTTGGAATCAAACTTTTCCAGCAGGGGTAACCAGTCTCTGTTGACAGGACATTTTTGAAAAATTGGGAGACCCAAATACTTGAAGGATGTCCAAGACGAGGATGCTGCGAAGCCAAAGCAACAGGAAATGGCTTGCATCGTGATGACAGGGGTATTCCAGCAGTAGATATTGCATTTTCCTTTATTGAGACTGCTTCCTGAGTCTTGAAAGTAATCGTCAATCACTTCTTTAAATCTTTTGGCAGAGGACACTGAGGCAGCACCCAGTAAGAGGGAATCATCCGCAAATAAGGCATGGTTTATATTGTTGACTCTCGCAATATTCAGGCCCATTAGATCTTGCTCCTATTGATTTTTGTTCAAAAGGAAGCTGAGGACAGAGGCTTGGAGGACAAAGAGCAGAGGGGAGAGAGGACACCCTTGTCTCAGACCTCGAGAAGCTTTGAAGAAGTCTGTGGCCCTCCCATTCACCAGAGGGGCAATCCAAGGCTCACTGATACAAGCCTTAATCCAATTAATGAATTTGGGACCAAACCCAAATTTGCGCAGGACAGCCAGCAGAAAACTATGTCTCACTCTATCGAAGGCGTTTTCAAGATCTAACTTGACAACCATTCCTTTCTCTTTGCGAACCACACTGGAGTGAATCGCCTCTTGGACCAGGATAAAGTTATCCACAATCTGCCTACCCTGAATAAAGCCTCCCTGATTCTCCGGTATGATGCCTAGAAGGATGATTTTTAATCTGTTAGCAATAACCTTCGTAATCAGCTTGTAGCCTATGTTACAGAGGGAGATTGGGCGAAACCTTATGAAGGTGTTGGCGCCTTTCTCCTTGGGGATGAGGGCCAGAAAGGCCGAATTAGTGCTTCCCCCAATCTTCTAACACTCTTGGGATTTCCGAATCATTCTGCATAAGTCTTTCTCCACAATCTGCCAACAGAACTGCAGGAATCTGGCAGTGAAACCGTCAGGACCTGGGGCCTTATCCGGTTCCATTGCAAAGAGGGCGCTTTTTATTTTATTGTTAGTGATCTCAGCTTCCAGGAGTTGGTTGTTTCTAACAGAATTGATGGTGGGCACCTCGTTCACAAGGATAGAATCATGACCCAAATCCTCCTCTTCACTATAGAGATTTTTGAAGTGAGAGAAGGCAGCGTTTTTTATGCTTTGGATATCTCTATACGTAGAGTTCTCAACTTTAATTTCAGAGATAGAGTTGCGGAAAATGCGGGCCTGAGCTTGCTTATGAAAGAAGGATGAGTTTCTATCTCCCGCCTTGAGCCACAGACTGCGGGATTTCAGTCTCCAATATTCTTCCTCAGCCAAGCTAGCTTTGAGGAGCATTTTCTGAAGATTAGCCTCCTTGTCAAGAATTTCTTTAGTGATCTCAACGTTTTCCGAAACCAGGTGATGCATCTCAAGACGTTGTTGTAACAGCTTCCTTTCCACAGCGGGGTTAGATAAGGTTTTGACCCAGTCTTTAAGAGCAACTTTGACTCTCCTAAGTTTCTCCTCCCAAACAAAGAATGCAGAGCCTTTGACTGGGATCCTCCAGCTTTCTTTTATCAGAGGCAAAAAAGACTGTTCCTTGACCCAATGAGAGTTGAATTTAAAAGGAATGGGACCTTGATTCAAATGTGCCAGCAGATCCAGTTTAATGGGGCGATGGTCGGAAACACTACAAGGAATAATTTGCATTCTAATCTCTAGACCAAGAAGAAGAAAAGAACTTTGAACAAGGAATCTGTCTAACCTTGCAGCGATATGTCCCGAGCCGATTCTTTTGTTTGTCCAAGTGTATTTTCCGGATAGAGGCTTAATGTCTATCATGTCCCAGTCTTGGAGCAGCTCCTCAACCCATTCCCGCGCCGGGTCCCTAACTATGCTTCCTCCCCGTTTTTCTGACAATGATAAGGTGAGATTTAGGTCCCCAGCTATAATTATGTTTTCCAAATCTTCAGCTTCTGCCAGACCTCTGATAGAATCCCAGCAGTTCTTCTTCTCCCCTACGCTGATAGGAGCGTACACATTGAAGAGGGAGAAGGTCACATCTGTTTCTACGTGCTGCAGTTTTGAGAACAGCCAATGGGTGTTTTTAAGTTCTTTGATCTTTATGAATTTGTTAGCATCCCAAATAGTGCCCAGCCCACCTGAAGCTCCTCGAGCTGAAACTGCTTGCCCTTCACTTTTCTTCCATAATTTCTTGCCTATCTGGAGGAAGGCATAGTCCTCCATTTTGGTCTCCTGGATAAGGAGCAGATCGGGAGATTCTGATCTAATCAAGCTTCTTAAGGCTTCCTCTTTTATTCTACTCCCCATGCCCCTACAGTTCCAGGAGACGATCTTCATCACTTGTTTTTAGAATGTTGAGCTCCTCTGGAGCTCTGGGTCTGATTTCTATTCTTCTTCGGAGTATGTGCTAAGAGTTTCTCAAGGGTAGGTTGGCTTCCCTGAAGTTTTTCTTTGTAGGTCTCTTGCTCTCTTTTTTCCCGAGCAGATTTTCGGCCTCTCATTGATCTTCTAGCTGAGGTTTGCGAATCACCTATTTCCCCTTCTTCTTCTGAGGCCTCCGAGCTTTGCACTTCCTCAACCTCCTCTGTGGGTGTCTCTTTTGTCATGTCTGCATTACTGTCGGTTTGCTTTGATCCCGAGGGGGACTCTTTTTGGGGCGATCCTTCTTTCTGCATCTCTAACTCTTGAGTGTCTTCTTTTGCTGAGCTTAACTGGGCAAATTTATTTCCTTGGTCTTCCATGAGAGGTGTTTGGATCCCAGAGCCTACCTGGGGCCCTTTACCATTCATGTTGCCAGTTCTAGAGGGTTTGTGGGCAGTTTTGGTCCTTTTTACCTGAGTCCAACCCTCCTCTTTGCCTTTCTCCACTTCGCTGTTCTTAGGACATCCTCTGGCAAAATGACCGTAGACATGACATTTCCGGCATTTGAATGGAAGTTGTTCGTAGTCCAGCTTTTGCACATGTGTCCAGCATCCAACTTTAATCTTTATTGCCTCAGGCAGGCCAACCTCAAGGTCGACTTCAATGTAGATTCTAGCACAGTCGAATTGATCTTTACTGTTTGCTCGATCAATGTATTTGCCCAAGGTATTTCCGATGTGCTTAAGAGACTCGTCATTCCAGCAATGTACTGGCAGATTGGGCAGCCTAACCCACACAGGAACGGCCGTAGGGACGTCCACTGCTAGATCAAAGTCGGGCGTCCACTTATTGAGGTACAGCCCCTGAGGTCCCATGAAATAGGGACCGTTACGGAATATCAGTTGCTTATCATCTTTTTCAGAGAATTCAAACAGAAAGAAACCCTTGCCCAAAAAATATGAAGTGACTCTGCCTTTAATCAGCGGCGCCCAGTTTCTAGAGACCCAGTTCTCCGTAGATTTTGGGGAGGGCCAGAGCCCAGTGAACTGACCCACCAAAGCCCGCTCAGCCAGAGAAAGGGCGACCTGAATCGGGCCCTCCGGAGGGAGTGAAATCTCAGGAATGTCATCTAAACGTTTCACAAACTTCGAAGCCTCGGAAGCTTTCTTTTTAGGGAGGGATAACACGAGGTTGAGGAAGGCCTCAGCTTCAGAGTTAGGAGGCGGAGGGGGCTCCATTGGAGCAGCACCGCCCAAGCTTGAAACGAGCTCACACCAAACCCTGCAACCAAGACATGGAACTACAAAACAAAGCGGCCGAGGGAGAGGCCCTGAGAGAGGTCCAAAGCAAGACACCACTCTGAGTCAAGGGGCCGCGATCCAACAAAAGAGACGGGAAGGAAGGCGCCGCGCACAAGGAAGCCGCAGTATTATAATATAGGGCTATAGTGTCACATCATAGTGCAAATCCCTTAAAAATTCAAGTTTTTACGACACAAAATGTGATGCACATGAGGATGTCAATTTTGTGTCTTCTAAATTGATGCATGCTACTTGGGGTGTCATATTAGTGATGAAAAATGATACAATTTTTTTGAGTCGAATTTCTGTGCTATTATATCACTTAATAATGAAAAAAACAAATAAAACATTTTTGTGTCACTTTTATGCCAAATATGTGCTATTTGCATTATGTCAACATCACAATAACTTAATTTATATATCAATGTTATTTATAGAGCATCAATTTGCAACAAGTCAATGTCATTCTTACATCAAAATATGAAATTTTTATGTCACATTGTATCTTCTTAAAAATGTTTACTAACATTGTAACATATAATTTTTACATCAAATCAACATTGAAAATTTGTCATTATAATGTTAAATCAGCATTGAAAATTTGTCATTATAATGTTAAATTTCCAGTGCAATTAGTGTTTTGATTATTTTTATTCATTTAAATTGTTTGTTATTTATTTATTTATATTTAATTGTTATTAATTAAATTTTTAATATTAATTTTTTAAATTATAAATTATTATTTTTATGATATTGAGATATTAATGAGATTGATGATTAGTATAAATGAAATGAATAAATATTAACTTATTACAAAATATATCCAACTTTTGGAAATCCATATAGGACAAACCATACATCAAATTATAAATAAGATATGAAAGAATGGTATAATTATGATCATGAGTAACATTGGCATTTAGAAGCCTAAAGGTGGCCTTTCTTGTAAAGATATATCTTTATTTTCTTGTAAAGATATCTTTTTATATGATGCACATTTTGATAATTAATATTTTAAGATATAGTTTATGTATATATTTATGAATATATATATATATATATATATATATATATATATATATATATATATATATATATATATATATATATATATATATATATATTCTTTAGAAATGAATTATTTGCAACATATATTTATGAAAAATATTTTTTTCTTGTTTTGATTTGTGGTGTTTTTTTTAATGATTTTTTTGCTTTTTGAGCTTTGACAATTGATGATACAAGGCAATATAATCTTGTAAGTGTTAAGTAAACTCGTTGAATTGTGGAAAAGTCTAACCACCCTACTTCAATCCCTTGTAGAATAGTGCACTTATAGGGGTTCCAAGATGAACTTTTATTTTGAAACCCAATTGTATTATCATTATGGTGATCGGTTATTTTGTTCAAAACGATGTTGATATTATCAATTGGTTGAAATATCAAATTTTGTGATTAGGATATCGATAAGGTGTCCTTGTAACTTTTTTTTTCTTTTCCACACATGTAACATTTTCTTGAATCATTTTTTGTAGTGTGTCTTCTTTCAAAACCTATGTCACTATGTTGATCATTAAATGTTTGTTGGTAGATATACTTGGATTTTCATTCGTGCTTTCACATATAAATATATCCCTACTTCAATTTAATTTACAAGTTTTTAATTTATGATGTCAATAGGATCTCTATTGTTTCTTTTCTCCATGACTTTGATTTTGATTTCTAGAGACTTCTCTAGTCTAATAGGATTGGTCATTGTTTCTTTATTGATCAATACTTCATTGTTGCTAAGTTTCTCTAACTTTCCTTGTAGCGACATCTTATCATTATTTAACTTATTAATTTGAGTAAGTAAGATTTGGTTATCATCCCTTAGGTGTGAGAGCTCTTCCTCAATGTCTGATTTATTTTAATAGCTTGATTCTTTGGTTTCTAAACTTTTAACGTTTAATTTGTTTAAGCAACCTTTGATTAAGGTTTCTTATGCAATAATTTTATCATCTTTTTGTCATAATTTTTTCTCAAGGTCTTAATTCTCTTGTTCTCACATCATATTGCTTCTTGTCCTTTGACCTCTTGATTTGCATAAGTGTTTTTTTTGCTATAATATTTTAGATGAAAAATATCCCCATCTTTTTCTAGTAATTCATCACAAAAAAATATTCAAGATACGTATATTTTTTATGTTGTTTAGCTAACTCATCCTCTAGTTTTCTAATTTTGCAATTGTAATTACATGTCACTTTGATAATTTAGCAAAGTTCTATCACAAAATTTGCATTAACCACTTTGATTTTTAAAGGTCTTTAAACATTTAATCACCTTTGCACAAAAGAGACATTTCACCAAAAGTAAAATTATTTGTAGACCTCATAGTTCACAACTTATAAAACCCTTTTATAAAAATTTGAATTAAGATTATTTTTCCTTTACTTTTCTTTGCTTCTACTAGGAAATAAGGATTTTATTACAATGAATATGCATTTAATATGGTACTTTTGCTTGATATAATTAAAAAACTTAATGTTTTTTTCCAATAAAAAATCTTATAATTTTATTAACATAATTTTTTTTTACATAAATTAGATGCTAAACGCATTCATGATTGCCCTTAAAGCTTGTGACATATTTATTATCCTAACATGCCCCTTTCACATAAACAGTGAATTGTATCAATTTTTTTTACAAAGTATTGTATTATATTTTCTTCAAATCAAAGAAAAACTAAAAAACCTCCATCTTTTATTGTTATGTTGTATGTATATGTTATCTTTAGCTTGTAGAAAAACATTGTAGCAATATAAATATAAATTAAATCTAAGGATCATGTGTATATTCAACTATGTGTCCATCTCAATGTCTAGAGATAATCCATGCACCATGGCCTTGTCTTAGTCCAACTTTTGAAGGCCCATTAGCTATTTCATTCATGTCCTTGTAGATGTGTGACAAAGTGATATGTGAGAAATTTAAAAGTGAATATTGTACATTATAAAACAAAGGTTGTTGGGTGAAATTCTCAAGGATTGTTTCCATGTGCATCTATTGAATTGATAGATGTGTGTCACCAAAAATTTGAATATGTGATACTCCAAATTGTTAGGATAGCATCAAAACTAGTTTAGGAGAAATAAATTCTTTGATTTATTGAGATATATAAAATTTATCTTGCCTAACCCTAGGAGGGGTCCCCTATTATGCACCATCAAAATATGCCCATGGGAAGGCCCTATTTATTACCTCTTAATAAGTTTATGAATTATTTTCTTTTACGAGACTTGTGGTTAAACATGTTTAAAATGTTTAGTTCTTGGACAATGCATTTTAGAGGTAATGTTCATTTTTCCTTGAGCAAGTTTAAATTCTTAGCCAACCATACTACCCAAGCAATATTTAGTGGGAGATATATGTTACTTCTAGTCTCCCTATTTGAACACCATTTCCAAAGAGCCTCTTCAACAACATCTTCTACCCAACACATGTTTTAATCAAATCATTCCTTACACTTCCTTTTAAACTTCCTTTGTATATGGATAGGTCATGATTATATGAGAAATTATTTCTTTTGCTTGTTGCCATAAGCTACACCAACCAAATCCAACAAAATATCTCTTTTGCAAAATGTCCTAAGTGGAAGCCTTGTTATTTAAAATCAACCACATGAAAAATTTAGATTTTGATGGACACTTTAATTTCCATATGATTCTCCACTATGTAATATCCCTGTTTAGGGCAGCCTCCCTGTTGAGGGTCCGGTGGGCCTTGACACGCTGCCGGGGTCTGCGAGGCTGTTTAGCTGCGGGGCTGTTTAGCTGCCGTCCTCGAGATGCTCCGGTGGGCCTCTCACCCTGACCACTGATGCCGCCCTCCACCAACAGTCGAGCTGTGCAGTGTTGACCACGGTATCAAAGCCACTTCTGGGCGCGGGGCCCGGCAGCCCATGACACGGAAAGTAGGATCCGAGACACAGCTACTTGAACTTTGAGAGCAACAGTCACAGTGCAAGACCCTGTCACTGAACAAAAAGGGCCAGAAACATAAAGGACAATTTTGAAGACACTGTGGCCAGAAACGTTTTCCGGGTTTTTCCGGGGTTTTGGGCAAGGATCACCTTCCCAAATTCCTAGAATTTTCTGAGTAGTTTTCAGTGGGTAAATCGGAGGTCGAAATCAAGCAGTAGTATGGTTTTGCAGCAGCCGTGCAGTTTCTGAGGAGCCTGTAGACACATAGTAGGAAGTGCCAATGGCAGACGAGGAGGATGCGAGGAGATTTAGAGAGGTGCTCCTACAACACATGCAGGATGTGTCACAGAGACTCACTGCGCTGGAGGTTAGGCAGCGAAAAACCCCAAGGGGTTTTCAGATCGGTGAGGGATCAGGCACGTCACACCATATGCCGGAGCGTGATGCTATCCCCATCATGGCATCGCATGCACCCACGTGATCCACTATGCCCACTTTCCTAACAGAGGACACAGGGGCAGCAGCACAACGGGAGCCAGAGGTTGACCCTGGCCAGATGGACGCCTACATTGCAGAGTACCTGGCACGCGGGACGACGAATAGAGATCTTATCTCATTTAGAGATTATGTTCAGCTCTAGTGTGATGGTAGACCCCGTGATCATCACAGGGGACACAGACATCATCATGATGACCACCGCGCAACTAGCAGATTTCATTTGCCCACGTTTGATGGCTCATCAAACAGTTCGGCAAAGTCTTGGGTAGAAAAGTTTGACATCTATTTCCAGCTTAATCAGATGTCGCAGTCAGAGGCCATTAAGGTGGCAACATTGCACTTGGAGGATGAGGGCACACAGGATTGCAGGGAGATTGAGGTTACACCTAGTGTGACACAAGATTCACCCTCATTGGAGACCTCCTTGGCCATGTCGGTTGATGTGGTAGTGGAGAAGGTAGAGCCTACCTCAGTAGAGCCATCCATTGAGGTGATGACCGGAGTCGTGTCCGAGTCTTCAGGTGGTAGCAGCACACGACAGATGGGTGAGGCGATAGGAGATATATCCACCTTCGATGAGGCACTAGCAGGTACAAAGGTATTGGATGATGGTCGCAGACAGCGGTATCATCGGCTTCGGACGGACCTTCGAGTTTTGAGAGGGAAGGCCACGTCAGTACGGGAGGTCATTTTGTTGCAGGACCAGGAGCTGGAGGGTATGAGAGTGACTTGTGCCAAGTCGGCGGCCAAGTTGGTCCGCATTGGGGAACGACTGGATTCCCTGATGGTACAATCAGAGGGCACGTTGGAGTGTCAAATCATTCCCCTTCAGGCATGCATGGATGGGACTAGTAGTGTTGTTGGGTCATCTCTTCCCATTGGAGAGAGAGAGGCAGAGCCACCTAGTCAGATCTCATATGTTGACTTGGATAGCGGTATGAGACGATCAGAGTTGCACAGGGTACAACATCCACATGTTGAGGTTGGATGGCGAGAGATTTTGAGTTGGTACTCGGTGGAGCGGGCTATGGAGATAGTGATGGATCCGAGTGTAGCTCAGCAGGATTTTATATGCATGGGGAATACAGGAACCCTAGATTGGCATTGGGATCCAGGTGGGATCACCTATCGTTTCCCAGGCAGGTCGGCTGACTATGTCTTGGAGAGTACAGTTGGCCTAGTAGTAGAGCATGTGCAGTTTCGGTCAGCTCCAGTGGCCAACCAGTTTATGGGCAGACTCCCTAGGTTGTCTTGGCATGAAATTCATACACGGGATCACGGGGTGGTCAGCACACCTTGGCAGGAGCTTGTCGGAGGAGGTGGCATTGGCAGGCCACCAGATGGCACCTTGTATGGGGCCAAGGATTCTTCACCTTTGTGTGGGGCACAGAGGATGCAGCGGAGCCGAGCAGTGGTGGTAACACTACTGACACACAGGGAGATTCACTTCTCGGACCCCTTGAGGAGGATTTGGAGTGATGATCCTTTCGTCTGCAGGTATAGTGATACGACGGTGGAGACGATGTTACCGATTGGTGGTAGTCCGACATGTAGGAGCACAACTCTAGGTCATCACATCCAGGGATGTGGGAGCCTCTAGCATTGAGCGGTGGATTGCCGGTGGACATGGAGTAGCATGGTGGTGTACCATAGTGTGTGGGACTGCATTGTGGAGTAGGAGTATCCTACATCACATTGAGAGCATGCGGAGAGTGACCGATGCCTGGACACAGTTAGGGCACGAGATGGTACAGGGTGCTACAGCAGTAGCACATGGTATCCAGCAGTATACCGAGGTATGCCTCAGTGTGCAGTGGCATGTTGAGGAGTATATGGATGATCAGTGGTATGCGAGGGCATACGGTGCTGCACAACAGGGTCTTAGAGCATTGCTTCCAGGGAGACTCATGGACAGGGACATCGGGCTTACCTTTGGGAGTAGTTCACCCAAGATCGATGGAGAGACAAAGGAGCGATACTTGGCAGTATCTGTGGGGACTCACACACCTGACTCGCTTCGACGTCACTCACAGGTACAATTGATTATGTTTTTGACCTTTGGCACTTTGGGCGTGAGCAGCAGGGTATGCGAGGTTCACCCAAGATATTTGGATGACACTCAGTACACTAGGCGAGAGAATTCTCAGTAGTGGCACTGGGTTGGTGTGCTAGTTGACAGCCACAGGTTGGGGGATGAGATGATCCTTTGCGAAGGTGGTGCATCAGTCATCACTGATCCTACGCTTGGGGAGCAGGTCATGAGGGAGACATGCATCACTTTTCCCTCACGGCATTTCGAGAACATGCATGGGCAGAGGATACTGGGTTCAGCAGAGGTAGCATCCCAGTATGTGTTTGGGCTCCAGACACTGTATCGACACTTTATCGAGAGGATGGGTGCCCATGTTGAGTCGATGAGGGATATGCGGCTAACATTGGGGTCAGACATCGAGGTGGGACAGTCATATGCACTGACATCGAGTACGGTGACAACAGCTGCAGGTCCGTATTCTCTAGAGGTTTTGGAGGTTGATGGGATTGTTCTGCAGGGGACCAGTAGATAGCGAGAGCATGACATTCCTGATCAGGAGTGGGAGGAGTTGTTGGATATGGTGGAGCATCCATCTGTGGGTCGACACAGGGATGAGATGAAGATAGGTGCACACACAGTCAGCAAAGCTGCAGTGTTTTTAGTGTGTAGCACTCTCCAGGAGTACATCGATGGAGCTTGCAGCATATCTTGCCCACTTTGGCCCATTATAGAGAGAGGGGCTTCCTTCTATAGGCAAATTTCACCGGCAGACAGGGCAGAGCAGTGGGATTTGATTACGAGTTGGCGACAACACTCCCGGCATGTTCCATATGCAGTTGTTATCGCTACATCAGATTCTTTTTCCATGATGGACTGGCGGGAGATCATGAGTTGGTACCCTCTTGATGTTATGGTATTCTTCGGAGGGAGCACAGCGGAGCAGGGGCCCATGGACATAGCACATGTTATAGATTCCAGCAGGCAGGGGGACACAGGTTATCATTTCTTCAGCACCCCATCCCGATTTCAGGGGAGTAGGATCAGCATGGGATTGAGTTAGGACTTGGACTGGAGAGAGGTGAGGAGTTTGTATGCAGTTGGTGGGGTAGTATATGCAGTTACATGTGTAGTACAACATGAGCCTGGGAGCATTGATGCCCGTTGGTGGTCTTCACCCCTAAGAGCATCATTTATAGCTAGAGATAGTGCGCAGCCTGAGCTGTGGGACTTGGGCGATGATTGGCCCTGGTGGCATTGTGAGCTAAGAGGACTGTTGGTTAGTGAGAGATCAGTTTTGGATCCTGGCATTGAAAGGACCCTTCATGTCAGGGTGATGCAGAGGTCAGAGAGGGTTCAGTGGCACATCTGGGACCCAGGCACATTTTGCAATGTTAGTGGGGAGCATCCGCTAGAGAGGAGGCTTGTTCAGGCATTGTTGGAGGACGAGCAGTTTTTGCCGGATGAGGATGCCACTTGGGAGAGCGAGGAGATTTTGCGGCATCCATCACCTTAGTTGCTTGAGGACAAGCAACATTTTGCCGGGGGAGACTGTAATATTCCTAATTAGCAATAGCTAATTGGAATATTCAACTTTGTATTGTTTTTCCATATGTGGTTTGTAGATAAATAAAAAAGTGAGTAAAAGGGGGTCTAACTCACTTTAGTGGAATAAAACACCTTCCTAGTAGCACAACGTTGTAACTTAAGGGGGAGCCAAGGGGGGCCACACACCACGTGGAGGAGAGAGAGACTACGTTGGTTTTGGAGGGAAACCAATGCTATAAAAGGTGGAGGAGCCTCCTCATTTGGGGCATTCTTGTTGTTGATGATATTTGAGCTAGACTTCTGTCTTCTTGAGCACGCTGGCTGTTTAGCCTATCTGCAGCACTGTTTAGTGCGATTGAGTATCTCCGGTCAGAAATCTCACCCTTAGCCCCGGGGGACTTCGAGTGCCTACTCGGGCAAGGTCTTTTCTACAGTTTTCAGCGAAGGATTTGGTTGTCGGTTTGCGGAGGAGCTGGGCTTCTTTTGGTGACAGCGCAGTCCCTAGGAGAGTGGGCGCAGTTCTTGGAGGATGTGTTCTATTGCGGGGTTTTCTGCAGGAGACTCAGTGTTATTCGGTGTGGAGGTTCAATATTTATCAGTTGGAGAGTTTCCTGAGGAGTTTGTGGCTCCATCTCAGCATATTCCATTTGGCATCTGCGCTGGGCCTGGAGGGACAGCGTTTTTCCTTGAGGAGGGTTTCTGGGGTGATTTTTGGAGGTGGTCCATTTTGTTTATGGTTTCTGGGTTTTGTCCGGAGCAGTGAGTACAAGTGATCTACATATTTTCAGCTCATTCCGGCAAGGGGATCAGCCCCTAGCTTCAGTTCATTCCAGCAGCAGTAGTTACGACAGTTTCTTCCAGCAGCTGGGACGCAGTTTCTTGTAGCAGCCATTTCCTATTTTTCTGAGAGGGTTCTTCACTTGCCTTGTGCAAGGATAGGTGCATTTATTCTGATTATCCATTGTATCTCATTATATTCTCAGATTAATAAAATGGCTTAGCATTCCCGACATTTTTATGTGTATTTGCTTTATGTTCTATTTCCGGCATTTTCTATATTGTCGTATGCTTGTATTGCTATCTCTTTCCCATTCGGGATATTACTTCATTTTTCCTTGAGCAAGTTTAAATTCTTAGCCAACCATACTACCCAAGCAATATTTAGTGGGAGATATATGTTACTTCTAGTCTCCCTATTTGAACACCATTTCCAAAGAGCCTCTTCAATAACATCTTCTACCCAACACATGTTTTAATCAAATCATTCCTTACACTTCCTTTTAAACTTCCTTTGTATATGGATAGGTCATGATTATATGAGTAATTGTTTCTTTTGCTTGTTGCCATAAGCTACACCAACCAAATCCAACAAAATATCTCTTTTGCAAAATGTCCTAAGTGGAAGCCTTGTTATTTAAAATCAACCACATGAAAAATTTAGATTTTGATGGACACTTTAATTTCCATATGATTCTCGACTACCAAACATGTTGTTTCTCTCTTCCTTCCACAATGAGAGTTTAATTTTTAATACAGTGTCTCGAGTTGGATTTAGAGACAAACAATATCTAATCATTATTATCTCTTATCCTAACATTTCTATCGTTTAAAATTTCTATGTTACCTCAACCTCTTCCCAAAGTCCAATATCCCTCTAAGAAAACCAGTGTTGATCTATGTAATTGATTTAACCTAATTAACAATGTTGGGTATGCGTTATATTCTTTGCATGACTATCCCCAAGCGTTGTTATGTTGTGTCGAGTGAATTTTTTTTTTCTTAGGCAGACCCGCTCATGGTGGGGCAGACCCACCCATGGTTTTGTGCATGGATTTTCGCGTTATGGTTTTGCCCATGGTATTTTGTAGATTTGGTCAATGGAACTACAACTATGTTCTAATCCAGGGTTAATGGATTGGGGGCTTATGAATGCTTCAACATGTATATAATTCTTTGTAACATTGAAAGGAAAATCATGAAAAATCAATCTAGTTTACCCAGTTTTGGGCTCTAGGAGAAAAATATATGTGTATGTTTTATTCTTGCTATTATATATTTTTCTATTTTTTTAAGAATTCATTTGCACGTAATTTCTATAAAGGGTTAAAACCTTCAAACAATCTATCTTAGCGTATAAAAACTTTAATTATTACATCATGTATCAACTAGGGACATAGCCTATGCAATCCTTTACTACCAATCTGTGGATCATGACCATTTTGTACTTTGTCTCCTTTACCAACTCACCATATTAACCAATTACAAACTAGTTGAAAGGTGGAATTAACTACTTGCCAAATTATTGAAACATTTTGAACTCATATAACATGATTCCTTACCTTTTCCTCCACATAATCTAAATCTATATTCTTAGTTGTCATTACATGTGTCCACATCCTTATCCCTTCAATTAATCTCTAAACATTTTTTGTTGCTAGTGCTTTGGAGAAGAGGAAAGGGTTATTTAGTCCTCCACCTCCATTTTCCTTTGGTAGAGGTATCTTTTTCCATGATGCTAAGCTAAAAACATTTTTCCTTTAACCCCCTAACAAGACAAATCTATAGCATAACCATCTAATAACTTCCAATACTAATTTACCAAGAACGAGCATCCTCCTCTTGATAGCCAACGGTTGCACCATGTATCTAGATATTTTTCCACTTTCATAATCAACCATTTCAACATTTTTTTTACATTTTTGTCTTCAAATGGAACCTTAAATATTCTACGCCAAGATCAAGATCTACCAAATTGTATGGAAACATTTGAATGATGTAGCTATTTTTCCTACTTAGAAATATCTCATAAGATATTATTGATTTATCTAGATTAATTTTCGTTCCCATGGTTGTGCAAAATAGCTCCATGATTTCTTAAACTTTTCAACTACCCATTTATAACCTTGACAAAAAATTAGTATATCTTCAACAAATCATAAATGTGCGATATTACTCAACAACCACTTTTAAAAACTTGCTCAAAGCTTCAAAAATTAATAGGAAAAGTAGAGGGGATAATGGACACTCGATCTAAGACCTATTTTTGGTATAAAGAAGAGGGGTGATGCCCCATTTACTATAATATAAATTGATATAGATGTGATTCAATTTATCTCCCATATAACAAATTGATGGTTTAAACCTAAAGGTATGAGAATTAGTCTTATGTATAGCCATATTACCCTCCCTGTAGTTTGGATAAGTCCACTTTTACCACTAACGATCTTTGGTTCCTAAGTTTGTTTAAGTCCTTCTTGGGTAACCCCTATTGCCTTGAGGATTTGTCTTCCCTTTAAAAATCCAGACTGTTCACTATAAATTTTCCTTAACAAAACCATTTTTAGTCTTCTTGGAATCACCTTTGAGATGATATTATATATGCAATTTCATAATGATATTAGCCTAAAATTTTCAAATAATGTCAAGTTATTAGGTTTGGGGATCAGTGTTATATAACTTGTGTGGAAAGCTTGAATGGTTTCTCCTATAGTTCTTGTAGCCTCAACCACTCGTCTTATATCATTTCCTATAAAATCACAACACCCTGAGAAATATTACACAAGTAGGCCATCTGATCCGTGTCCGTTAGCTACCAGATTTACCCATGATATTTTACTTATGTGATGTATTAGAATTTCATTTTATCAAACATTAATGAACACATATGCATATATAATTAAGAGGAAAACATGACAACAATAACACAACAAAATGCAAGATGTTTAATAACAGAGTTCGTCCAGTGTGGACTACTTCTTCGGGCCTCTGTGTCTCGATGGTGTTGGTCGCTTCATTTGGTGCTGGAAATTGAGTTGATGTACACAAACATCGTTTGCTTATCATACAAGGAAATGTGCCCTCAACATGAGTGGCAAAGTCTCTCCATGAGACATTCCGCTACAAGGAATTCTCACTCATAACAAACCTCATATCATCATGACAACCTCACACATGGTGACAAAGCGTATCCCACCATCAAGGCAACAAAGGGTTCTTAGAACATAAATGACCCTCCATGATGAATACATATCACATGACATAAACATCAATATTTTGCATCATAAATCAAGTAGGAATCGACACGACACAAAACATCTCACAACAATAATCAATGAAGTACATGGAAACAACACTGCATATACCTCAAATCTGAAGTTGATTGAAGAATAGAATGCTCAACCACTGGATCCGAATACACCATTTAAGTCATGGCGTCGAATGGCATAAAATTGATTGTCCACACTCTCAAATCCGACACCGTCATTCCAATTTGGAAAATGGTAAAAAATCCAAGACCTCTGTTGCAGAAACTGACATCGCCATCAGATTCTTGTCACCGAGAAGTGTAAATCTATTGATTTATGGTAGCATCAGATGTGCTCTAGCCTTGTAATTTTGTATATAGGCTGGGACACATGTATTCCATAAGACCCGGAAATGGTTTTAGAAAATTACACTTAGATATGGTTTAATTAAAATAATTAATCATTTTTAAATGTTTTCCTAAGTCTAAACTCAGGGAAACTAATTAATTAAAGGGTATTAATTAAAATAAGTGTGAATCTGCTAGATAAAGTCATGGATCACCTCCACGTTTAATATTATCCCTTGATTATGTTTTAATCTTGGTCGTTGAAGGTTCGACAGAAGAATATAAGGAGGGTGAGGGGCCTATGGATAATACATTGTGACACTTGAGCCATTGAGCATTTTCGAATTTGTGTGAGGAGACACAACTTTTGATCAAGGATCAAATCACTAGGGTAGGGTTTTCTAAGTGATTGTAATTCAGTGATCATATCTAGAGAGGGGTAAAAGCAAAGATTGGTCAGGTAGACCAAGATTGCATTTCACAGAGAGGCAGAGGTGATGCAGAGAGGGACAACGTAGTTTTCTGAAGGGGTGACGCAGACTCTGCAGGAAATCACGCAGAAACAATGCTTGGAGTCAGTCTGGAGATAGCTAGAGGCTGGGGTTTTGAGCTAGGAGGGCCAAAATCTAGCTTTAGATCATCTAGATCAGTTGCAGAGAGGGGTGACGTAATTCCTCAAGCTTGCCCACATAGGCTTACGCAGTTCCAGTGTAGGCAATCACGCAGAAGCAGTGAGGGCTTCACTAACACTGTCAGATCAGTCGGAGACTTGAAAAAGTGAGGTATATCTCACATTTATCACTAGATTGTCTAGATTTCTCTGAAGGGTTTTTCAGATGTGGGCACCCTAGTTGTATTCAAGATTTTGCTACTTAATAATAAAAACCCTCAGATCTGCTGCATTGATTTTCCCAAGTTGGGTTTTTCCGAGGACTTAGTCCAAAAATAACTGTGTCACATGTGGATGTTTGTCATTGTATTTTGTTCATATTGTTTCAACACTTAGATTTATTTCCACAACATTATTTGTGTAGACTGCTTCATAAATTACTTTGATATTTCACAGTAATGAAATAATTATGTAACATAATAGAAGAAGTAATTTAGATTTGTTGTAGTAGGAATCTAGATCTAGGATTTTTCACATGGTATCAAAGCTTATTCAAGCTAAAGTGCAGGTGAAACACAAGTGAACCAATAGATCAACACTGAAGAGTCTGGGATCTGCGTAAGCAACAACAGACCCTCCTAGAAATTATGTTGTCCGGGCCAGGAGGGAATTCTAGCGCAGAAAAGGCGCCCTCTGAGAGAGTTGACAGAGGGGTAAGATTTTCAATTGCAGAAAAGGCAGCGTAGTTGAAGGACACAGTTACTGCACAATAGTAAGAGCTGGTGCATAAGCATCAGAAAAATTCTGAAAAAAAAAAAACACAGTTGGAGATTTCTTGACCTTAGAGGGTTTCTTCCTTAAAAAAACTTAACTTTTTTCCTGTGCAACAGTAGAAGTAGTGACTTACTCCTCAAGGAGTGCGTAATTCTAACTGAGAAAAGGGTTAGAGGAAGATTTCGAAAAAGTTGAGGAGGTGGCCAGCAATGGACTGCGTGACCAAGATAGATTGGAGGGTGCCTCCAACTATGTTATTTGGAAATCAAGGATAAAATTTCTCCTTGATGAGCATGATCTGAACACCCTCATAGACAACGCAGTTTCAGAACCTCTTGATGCAACACATCTGAGGCAATTCAAGAATAATATGGCAAGAGCCATGCAGTTGATCCTAGATGGAGTGAAGGATCATATCGTACCCCACATAGCAGCAAAGACCACGACTAGAGAGATGTGGGTAGGGATGAAAAATCTATACCAAGGATATTCTGGGTAGTGGAAGATTTACCTTGAAGAGAAAATGTGGAATATCAAGATGAATAAGGTAGAGAATTTTGACTCCTTCTTGTCTCAGATTCAGGAAAACTGAGATCAACTGTCTGCAGTAGGATCTGCTCCTAGCGACTCAGAGCTAGTAAGGCTCACATTGAACTTTGTTTCAAAGGATTATCAAGTCTTTGTCCAAAGTATATTGGGCAGAGAGAGACTTCCAGGATGGGAAGCAATGTGGGCAACCTTACAACAAGAAGAGTTGAGGAGAGATCTCCTAAAAATTCACTTGGAAGATGGCAGTAGCAGTTGAAAGTTCAAGAAGGAGGAAGAAGATAACACTGCCCTTACATCAAAAGGGAAACATAAGCATAAGAAGAAATATTTGTGCTAGATCAAGTGCTTCTAGTGTGGGGAAATGGGGCATTATGCCACATAGTGTCCTCTTAAGAAAAAGGATAAAGAGGAGAAGGAAGATCCACAAGCAGGAGCTGCCAAGATTGAGGCAGAAAAGGATTGTGCCATGTTAGCTCATATTCCGAAAGGAGAGCGGTGGGATGACTTGGATTTGTAGATCCAAAGTCTACAAGGAGGTGGGATCCTTGAGTATTTCTCCTAACTCTTGGATCACATGTGAGCTACGACAGCCTAAAGACAGTAGCAGGATGGACAGTTGCAGCAGAAGATGAGAAGACAATGCAGTGGCTAGCAGTACTAGAGCCTGATCAACGCAGAGAGGGAGCAACAACATCAACAGTTGAGCAGCAACAACGCAGTGCACATTGGTGCAGTGCAGTGCAGAGCAGTGCTCACACAGTGCAGAGCAACAACTGTGCAGTATTTTTAGAGAGCTAGTGTAAAAAATAGCAGTAGTCAGTCATATTTTCCAGTTGCAGATTTTCTCATCTAATTTTGGATTTTTTAATGTTGTAATTAGCAACAGTGCAACAACAGTAGTATATGAGTAGCAGTAGCAGATGAGCAACAACAGCGCAGTGCACAGAGGGGCAGCGTAGTGTAGAGAAGTGCTCACACAATGTAGAGCAGTGCTCACACAGTGCAGTAGCATGGTTGCAGTCTTCAGAGGGAGTTGCAGTACAGTGGTAGTTGGCAGCAACATGCAGAGTCAACATCAGTAGAGTTGAAGCATTTTTTCTTGTGCAGTGTTGGTGAGCAGCATCAACAGCACAACAGCAGATGTTCCAGAAGCACAACAACAGATGTTCCAGAAGTCAGAGCAACACATTAAGTTGTTTTGCTAGAGCACTTTCCTCGCTAAGAGGGAGTATTGATTTATGGTAGCATCATATGTGCTCTAGCCTTGTAATTTTGTATATAGGCTAGGACACATGTATTCCATAAAACCCAGAAATGGTTTTGGAAAATTCCGCTTAGAGATGGGTTAATTAAAATAATTAATTGTTTTTTAATGTTTTCTTAAGTCTAAACTTAGGGAAAAGGATTAATTAAAGGGTATTAATTAAACTAAGTGTGAATCTTCTAGATAAATTCATGGATCACCTCCAAGTTAATCTTAGCCCTTGATTATGTTTTAATATTGGCCGTTGAAGGTTCAAGAGAAGAATATAAGAAGGAGGGTGAGGGGCCTATGGAAAATACATTGTGGCACTTGAGCCATTGAAAATTTTCGAATTTGTGTGAGGAGACACAAATTTTGATCAAGGATCAAATCACTAGGGCAAGGTTTGCTAAGTGATTGTGATAAGATCCGGAGAGGGGCAGAAGCAGAGATTGGTCAGGTAGACCAAGAGTCCATTTTAGAGAGAGGCAGAGGTGACACAGAGAGGGACAACGCAGTTTTCTGAAGGGGTGATGTATACTTTGCAGGAAATCACGCAGAAACAACAAAGTGTCTCTTAGAGTCAGTCCGGAGATAGCTAGAGGCTGGGGTTCTGAGCCAGGAGGGCCAAAATACAGCTTCAGATCAGCTAGATCAGTTGCCGAGAAGGGTGACGCAGTTCCTCAAGCTTTCCCACGCAGGATTATGCAGCTCCAACATAGGAAATATTGAGGGCTTCACTAACACTGTCAGATCAGTCAGAGACTTGCAGAAGTGAGGTATATCTCACATTTCTCACCAGATTGTCTAGATTTCCCTGAAGCGTTTGTCGGAAGTGCGCACCCTAGTTGTATTCAAGATTCCGTTGCTTAATAATACAAACCCTCAGATCTGCTGCATCAGTTTTCCCAAGTTGGGTTTTTCCAGGGACTTAGTCCAAAAATAACAGTGTCACATGTGGATGTTTTTCATTGTATTTTGTCCAGATTGTTTCAGCACTTAGACTTATTTCCGCAACATTATTTGTGTAGATTGCTTCAAAAATTACTTTGATATTTCATAGTAATAAATAATTATGTAACATAATAGAAGAAGTAATTCAGATTTGTTGTAGTAGGAATCTAGATCTAGGATTTTTCACAAAATCCATATAAAATTTGTCCAATTTGGACACCAGACAATTCTAGCCCCTCTGAAAATGTGGCTCAAATCCTGGTTCCACTCCCTCCCTGAATGGCTCAGGGTTCCACCACCTTGAACTGTGTGCCCACCTATACCTGCAATAAAATAATGTTTGTCTTGAACTCTAAGCTCCTCCCTCTGCATGCTCAGCCTCCAAATCCGTTGGGGTCGAATGGAAAAATGAAGGTTTATGTATGCTTTGTTGGGCAGAATTAACAATAAATAGGTCGTTGGCCTAGTGGTAATGTGGTGTAATAATAGGCATAGGGCCGGGGGATCAAATCCCGCCCATGCCAAACTTGACACATTGTTTGTACTTTATATTAATAATGGGTCGACGGTTTTAACAATACATATATTTTTTAATGGGCGCGGTTGTCATATAACCATTGGCGGTAATACATATTTTATGTTTGGTTTTTGAATTTCATACAACAGTTTGGAATGTTGTATAGTTGTTGTGGTTTGATTTGGTTTTAATACGATGTAATATATGTTTTTAATGTTGGGTTACGCCTCCCATGGAGCGGGACGACCTACGTGGCCGGGCGAGTTCGATTCCCGCCGGCCCATTTAAATGGTACCACATTCGATGTTTACGGTGTTGTATAGATGGAGTGGGGGTGGCATGGGCGGGGTCCATCGAAGGTGGCCCACCCACCCACGTAATTGTTTTATTCTACATATATATACGTCGTTATAGGTTGGTGTTTCTGGCGAGGGTGGCAGGTTGAAAGCCCACCCCCCGCCCCAACAGATTTTGTAATATGACATGGACCATGTGGTGGGGTGGTGGGAGTGGCAGCCCACCACCCTCATTTTTTTATTTTTTATTTTATTTTATAAAAAAAAATGTTCATTTTTTGGTTTTAACGGAAATAAGGGTTATTGGGAAAATTAACGAGGCCACAATTTTGCCTATTTTCGGGAGTAGGGTTCCCTACCGGTTGGAGGTGAAATTGTGGGATAGTTAAACCTGGCCCACTGCTCAACTTTGACCAAAAATTTGACTTGATCTAACTTCTCCATACGGGCTGGGATTGGAGACCCATTCACACCATTGGAATCAGGGCGACGAGAACTTCAACCTGAACCTGGTTCGAGAGCAATCTGACCACTTTGAATTTTGACCTATCATCAGCCCTCTTGGTCTCCCGAGGGTGTCTAGAGCCACCTATATCAATCCTCCCTACTGAGGAGATTTTGGTCCACCAAAAGCGTGAACATAAACTGCAACTACTTTGCACCTTGTCTGCACCACAAATGTCCTGAAAGTTCACCGTTCATTCTCCTTCACCATTGTCCTTCAGAGCCATAAGCGATGCGCCGACACCTGCATCCTCTGCAAACCCGTACTACAATATTTTGCAAATTACATGCTTAACTAAGTGACCAATATATGACCCAAGCATTCCCCACACTTGCCATGAGTAACCATACTCGGTGGTCAATTTTACATTAATATGGAATCAATATCCCTGCTATCAATACAAGGCCAAAATATCATTGTTGCTTCATAAGTGATGGAAAAAACATCATCACTTTTACATTTTAAATTGCAACACATGATTTAAAAATGTGGCCAATACATATAGAAAAACCATTTATTACTCAACAGAGTGAACCATGATGAATGTGGTGGATTTTCTTGTTGAAAATTTTCACTTACTGGTTTCTGGACGGTCTCTTTGTCCTTTAGACACTACTCTGGATGGAGTCTCCAACACGTGGCTTTTTGATGTCCATTCTGTCGCAATAAATGCAATGAGTCTTCTTCCTCCATACCCGCTTAACCAATTTCTTTTCCTGAGGTGGAGAAGGCCCTTCACGCCTAATCCTCCTTTTTGTTGTCATTCTTTTCCAACACTTAAAAAATACATGGTTATGTAACCTACAAAAATAACAAGTTTTTCTACGCCATGACTTTTGTCCATGATTATCAACATGCTTATAATAAAAATGAACTTGAGAATATATAGATTTGTAATACCTTTCCTGGTGGTCTCTGGTGCAATCATGGTGACGAGAGCTTGCCTCAACTCTTTCACTGTCATGTGCGATGTCATAGGATGATGGTGAAGTGTTCTCGTCATTCTCTTTCTCCAATGGTTTCAAACATGCATTGGAAGTTTTTGACACCTTTGATCACTGTCCTTCAGTGTATCCCAAACCTACTAATCGAGGTCTCTGCACGACCTCCAATGGTTGAATCATGCCTTGGCCATTAACGCCAAGTCCTCCTCCCTTGTAACCCATATTGGTGAGGAGTCTCATGCCCATTCCTATAATGGGGGTCTCCACATTTCCCACATAAATGATAGCATGCGAAGATGAAACTGAAGAAACATCAACATCGTTTACCTCAGATGTCGATTCAGAAACAGGTGATGATGGCTTCTTCAATCCTTTGTTGCACTTCAATACCTCCAAAGCCTCTTCTGCCACTCGCAATTGAAGCTGCAATCTCTGCTTCTCTGCTTTCTCTTCTTGGAGAAGCCTCCTTAATTCAACATCCTTTGCTTGAAGGCTTTAGTCGTTGCGCTTTAGTTCTTCCAAGGCTGCCTTTGCGGCTTGCAACTGAAGCTACACTCTCTTCTTATCCTCTTTCTCCTCTAGTAGAAGCACTTTCAATTCAAAATTATCTGCTTGAAGGCTATATATGATCTCCTCATTTGAATGATGAGAATATGAGGAGGGCGAGGAACATTCACTACAATATGTGGATGAAGCATCGCTTTCTGCTTCTTCTTTCTCCCATCTCTTGTAAGCTGCATACATAATGTCCACCATTTTGGACATCCTGAGCATAACCTCATACATGTCTTTGCCATCCTCCATTGATGCACTTTCAATCGTTGTTCATGCTCGCAATTAACATCAACGAGAAGACCACTATAATACCACTTGATCCGCATCCGTTAGCTACCAGATTTACCCATGATCTTTTACTTATGTGATGTATTAGAATTTCATTTTATCAAGCATTAATGGACGCATATGCAGATATAATTAAGAGGAAAACATGTCAACAATCACACAAAAAAACGTAAGATGTTTAATAACGAAGTTCGTCTAGTGTGGACTACGTCTCCAAGCCTTGGTGTCTTGATGGTGTTGGTCGCTTCATTTGGTGTTGGAAAAATTGTGATGATATACATGGATGATGTTTGCTTGTATGTAATATCCCCAAAGGGAGATAACCAGTAATAAACAGAAATACACCAATACAGATATAGGAAATATAATACTGAACCAGATCACTGAATCATAACACATGGAATACCAGAAACTGAGCCATTTTATTGATCAGAAAATACATAGAGAGGAGTACAATAAATCAGAGCAAGTGCACCTATCCTTGCCCTAGGCAAGTGGAGACCCTCTCTACAGACAAATGACTGCAACAAGGACAGCGTCCTAGCTACTCTGCAAGCTGAAGATGAACTGCGCTGGTGCTGGGGCTGAAGACTGCAAAACCCTCCACAATAGAAAACGCTGTCTCTGCTAGTGACAGCGCAGGAAACCCTCCAGACAATAGATCAGCCACTGAAGGCTAGAAAACGCTGTTGAGCCTGCTTCTCCCAAGTCTGCTCCTCAGATCAGCGTCCTACCAAGTGGATCTGCTCCTGAACACTCAGATCTGACAGATCTGAAGCCTCCAAACCAGATCTGCGTCCTTCTCTCCCTGATCTGCGTCCTCCCCTATCAGATCTGCCACCAAACCTTTAGATCTATACTGGATCTGACAATATCTCTTCAGATCTACAGCCTCTAGGGCTGGATCTGATGTTAACCCTTCAGATCTGGACTAGATCTGCCAATATTTCTCCAGATCTGCAACTCTCCAAGCTGGATCTAGTGCAAAACCCCCAGATCTGCAACATACAAGACTAGATCTGCCACATACAGGACTAGATCTGCAAGATCTATCCTTCCCAAAGCTGGATCTAACAATAAGCCTTCAGATCTGCAACCCTTACCTTCAGAAATGGACAACGTCCTCACCCTAGGGCTAGACAGCGTCCTTCTGCCTCCCAAAACAACGTTTTCTCTGCCAAACCAGAACTGCGTCCTCCTTGGACAGCGTCCTTCCTCTCCTGAAAGGATCAGCGTCCTCTCTCCAGATGAGACAGCGTCCTTCTCCTTCAAGAATCAGCGTCCTTCCTTCTCTTGCTCTGCGCAGCCACAAGAGGGCTTCCTCCTCCTCAGATATGCTTCAGGAACTGCTGCTGCTCTGCTGCTGGAACTAAAAGATGGAACTCAGAAAAACCTTACTAGGGCGGGCACTCGAAGTCCCCCGAAACTAAGGGTGAAACCAGAAAACCTTACCAGGGCCGGCACTCGAAGTCCCCCGAGGCTAAGGGTGAGATCTCCGACCGGAGACACTCGTGCACTAAACAGTGCTGCAGACCAACTAAACAACCGGCGTGCTGAAGCAGACAAGAGTCCAGCTATCAATAAGAATATCAAATCATGGATGATCAAATGAGGTGAGAGCCTCTCCTTTTATAACATCAAACTCCCTCCAAAACTTAACTCACCCTGGATCTGCGCAGTTTACCTTGGGTTAGCCTGATGCCTCCCCTCATCATATCCACGTGGACCCCCAAGGCCCCCTCTCTAAGTTACAACGACAATCTACTAGGAAAAAGAACACTTTATTATAAAGTGAGGTGACTAAAGTGAGGTGACCCCTCTTATTTCTCACTTTATTTATTATTTCTATCTAAAGCAGCAAAATAAAGCAAAAATGCAATATTCCAATTAGCAAAGCTAATTGGGAATATTACATTGTAATACAAGGAAATGTGCCCTCAACATGAGTGGCAAAGTCTCTCCATGAGACGCTACGCTACAAGGAACTCTCACTCTTAACAAACATCCTATCAACATGACAACCTCCCACATGGTGACAAAGAGTATCCTGCGATCAAGGCAACAAAGGGATCTCAGAACATAAATAACCCTTCATGATGAATACATATCACATGACATAAACATCAAGATTCTGCATCATAAATCAAGCAGGAATCGGCACGACACAAAACATCTCACAACAATAATCAATGAAGTACATGGGAACAACACTACATATACCTCAAATCTGAAGTTGATTAAAGAATAGAATGCTCAGTTGTTGGACCTGAATACACCATCGAAGTCGTGGCATTGAGTGGCATGAAATTGACTGTCCACACTTTGAAATTTGACACCATCCTTCCAATCTAGAAAATAGCCAAAACATCGAGACCTCTCTTGCAGAAACTGACATTGCCATCAGATTCTTGTTGCCGAGAAGTGTAAAATCCGTATAAAATTTGTCAAATTTGGACATCGAACAATTTTGGCCCCTCTGAAAATTTGGCTTAGATCATGGTTCCATTTCCTCCCTGAATGGCTCAGGGTTCCATTTCCTCGAACTACGTGCCCACATGTACCTCCAATAAAATAATGTTTGTCTCAAACTTTGCGCTCCTCCTTCTCCTTGCTCGGCCTCCTCCTCCATTGGGGTCGAATGGAAAAATGAAGGTTTATGTATGCTTTGGTGGGTGGTATTAACAACAAATGGGTTGTTGGCCTAGTGGTAATGCGATGTAATAATAGGCATAGTGTCAGGGGATCAAATCCCGCCCATGCCAAACTTGGTGCATCATTTGTACTTCATATTAATAATGGGTTGACAGTTTTAACAATATGTATATTTTTTAATGGATGCGGTTGTAATATAACCGTTGGCGGTAATACATATTTTATGTTTGATTTTTGAATGTCATACAATGGTTTAGAATGTTGTATAGTTGTTGCGGTTTGATTTGGTTTTAATACGATGTAATATATGTTTTGAATGTTGGGTTAGGCCGCCCGTGGAGTGGGCTGGCCTACATGGTCGGGTGGGTTCGATTCCCACCGACCCATTTAAATGGTGCCACATTCGATGTTTACGATGGTGTATAGATGGAGTGGGGGTGGCATGGGTCGAGTCCATCGGAGGTGGCCCGCCCACCCACTTAATTGTTTTGGTATATATATATATATATATACACATACATCGTTATAGTTTGGTGTTTCCAGCGGGGGTGGCGGGGTTGACAGCCCACCCCCCCAACAATTTTTTTGTAGTATGACATGGACCATGCGGTGGGTTGGCGGGGGTGGTGGCTCAAAACCCTCTCTTTTTTTATTTATTTTTTATTTTTTTATTATTTTATTATTTTATTAATTTTTTTAATTTTTTTAACGAAAATAAGGGTTATTGGGAAAATTACCGAGGCCACAATTTCGCCTGTTTTTGAGAGCTGGGTTCCCTGCTGGTTGATGATGAATTTGTGGGGCAGTTAAACCTGGCCCAATGCCCAACTTTGACCAAAACTTTGACTTGATCTAACTTATCCATACGGGCTCGGATTGGAGATCCATTCTCACTGTTGAAATTAGGGCGACGAGTACTTCAACCTGAACCTAGTTCAAGAGCAATCCGATCACTTTGAATTTTGACCTATGATCAGCCTTCTTGGTCTCCTAAGGGTGTCTGGAGTCGCCTGGATCAATCCTTCCTACTGAGGAGATTTTTTTCCACCAAAATCATGAAAATAATCTGTAGCTGCTTTGCACCTTGTCTGCACCACAAATGTCCTAAAAGGTCGCCCTTCATTCTCCTTCACCTTTATCCTTCGGAGACATAAGCGATGGGCCGACACGTGCATCCTCTGCAAACTTGTACTACAATATTCTTCAAATTACATGCTTAACTAAGTGACCAATCTATGACCCAAGCATTCCCCACACTTTCCACGAGTTTATAACCATACTCAGTGGTCAAGTTTACATTAAGATGGAATCAATAACCCAACTATCAATACAAGGCCAAAATATCATTGTTGCTTCATAAGTGATGGAAAACACCTCATCACTTTTACATTTTAAATTACAACACATGATTTACAACTGTGGCCAATACATCTAGAAAAACCATTTCTTACTCAACATAGTGAACTATTATGAATGTGGTGGATTTGCTTGTTGAACATTTTCACTGACTAGCTTCCGCACGGACACTTTGTCCTTCAGACACTGCTCTAGATGGAGTCTCCAACACGTGGCTTTTTAATGGCCACTTCTGTCACAATAAATGCAATGTGTCTTCTTCCTCCATACCTGCTTAACCAATTTTTTTTCCTGTGGTGGAGAAGGCCCTTCACGTCTCATCCTCTTTTGTGCTACCATTCTTTTCCAACACTTAGAAAAGACATGGTATGTAAAATGGAAAGTTTTTTCTACGCCATGACTTCTATCCATGATTATCAACATTCTTATAATGAAAATGAACTTGAGAATATCAAGACTTTTTATACCTTTCCTAGTGGTCTCTGGTGCAATCCTGGTGGCGAGAGCTTGCCTCAGCTCTTTCATTGTCATGTGCAATGTCAGAGGATGATGGTGAAGTGTTCCCATCATTCATTTTCTAATGTTTTCAACCATGCATTGGAAGTTTTTGACACCTTCGATAATAGTCCTTAAGTGTATCCCAAACCTGCTAATCAAGGTCTTTGCATGACCTCTAATGGCTGAATAATGCCTTGGCCATTAACTCCAAGTCCTCCTCCCTTATATCCCATCTTGGTGAGGAATTTCATGCCCATTCCTGTAATGGGTATCTCCACATTTTCCACAGAAATGATAGCATGCAAAGATGAAACTGAAGAAACGTCAACATCGTTTACCTCAGATGTCGATTTAGAAACAAGTGATGATGACATCTTCAAGCCTTTGTTGCACTTCAATTCCTCCAAAGCCTCTTCCGTGACTCGCAATTGAAGCTGCAATATCTACTTCTCTGATTTCTCTTCTTGGAGAAGCCTCCTTAATTCAAAATTCCTTTGCTTGAAGGCTCTGGTCATTGCGCTTTAGTTATTCCAAGGGTGCCTCTGCGGCTTGCAACTGAAGTTGCAGTCTCTTCTTACCCTCTTTCTCCTCTAGTATAAGCACTTTCAATTCAACATTATCTGCTTGAAGGCTATAACTGATCTCCTCGTTCAAATGATGAGAATACGAGGAGGGTGAGGAGCATTCATTGTAAGATGTGGATGAAGCATCGCTTTCTGCTTCTTCTTTCTCCCATCTCTTGTAACCTGCATACATCATGTCCACCATTTTGGACATCTCGAGCATGGCCTCATACATGTCTTTTCCATCCTCCATTGCTGAACTTTCAATCATTGTTCACGCTCACAATTCACATCAGGGATAAGACTGCCCTGATACCACTTCATTCGCGTCCATTAGCTACTGAATTTACCCATGATATTTTACTTATGTGATGTATTAGAATTGAATTTTATCAAGCATTAATGGGTGCATATGTAGATATAATTAAGAGGAAAACATGTCAACAATCACACAAAAAAACGCAAGACATTTAATAACGGAGTACGTCCAGTGTGGACTACGTCTCTAGGCCTCGGTGTATCAATGGTGTTGGCCGCTTCATTTGGTTATGGAAATTGTGATGATGTACATGAATGTTGTTTGCTTGTCATAAAAGGAAATGTGCCCTCAACATGAGTGGCAAAGTCTCTCCATGAGATGTTCCGCTACAAGGAACTCTCACTCATAAAAAACCTCCTATCAGCATGACAACCTCACACATGGTGACAAAGAGTAGCCCGCCATCAAGGCAACAAAGGGATCTCAGAACATAAATGTCCCTCCATGATGAATACATATCACATGACATAAACATCAAGATTCTACATCATAAATCAAACAGGAATCGACATGACACAAAATATCTCACAACAATAATCAATGAAGTGCATGGAAACAACACTGCATATACCTCAACTCTGAAGTGGACTTGAGAATAGAATTCTCAGTTTCTGGATCCAAATACACCATCGAAGTCGTGGCGTCGAATGCATGAAATCCACTGTCCACACTCTGAAATTCAACACCGTCATTTCATTATGGAAAATGGCCGAAAAATCGAGACCTATGTTGCAGACACTGACATCGCCATCAGATTCCCGTCGCCGAGAAGTGTAAAATCCATATAAAATTTGTCCAATTTTGACATCGGACAATTATGGCCCCTGTAAAAATGTGGCTAAGATCATGGTTCCACTGCCTCCCTGAATGGCTTAGGGGTCCACCGCCTCGAATTGCGTGCGAGAATGTACCTGCAATAAAATAATGTATGTCTCAAACTTTGTGCTCCTCCTTCTGCCTGCTCAGCCTCCTCCTCCGTTGGGGTTGAATGGAAAAATGAAGGTTTATGTATGCTTTGTTGGGCGGAATTAACAACAAATATGCCATTAGCCAAGTGGTAATGCGGTGTAATAATAGGCATAGGGTTGGGGGATCAAATCCTGCCCATGCCAAACTTGGCGCATCGTTTGTACTTTATATTAATTATGGGTCGACGGTTCTAGCAATACGTATATTTTTTAATGGGTGCGGTTGTAATATAACCGTTGGCGATAATACATATTTTATGTTTGGTTTTTGAATGTCATACAACGGTTTGGAATGTTGTATAGTTGTTGCGGTTTGATTTGGTTTTAATATGATGTAATATATGTTTTAAATGTTGGGTTGGGCCGCCAGTGGAGCGGGCCGACCTATGTGGCTGGGTGGGTTCGATTCACGTTGGCCCATTTAAATGGTGCCACATTTGATGTTTACGATGGTGTATAGTTGGAGTGCGGGTGGCGTGGGCCGAGTCCACCGGAGGTGGCCCGCCCACCCACGTAATTGTTTTGGTCTACATATATATATGTTGTTATAGTTTGGTGTTTCCGGCGGGGGTGGCGGGGTTGAAAGCCCGCCCCCCAACAGAGTTTTTGTAATATGACATGGACCATGCAGTGGGGTGGCCGGGGTGGTGGCCCGCCACCATCTTTTTTTTTCATGAAACAAAATGTTCATTTTTTGGTTTTAACAAAAATAAGGGTTATTGGGCAAATTAAGGAGGCCACAATTTCACCCATTTTTGGGAGCTGGGTTTCCTAGCGGTTGACGGTGAATTTGTGGGACAGTTAAACCTAGCCCACTGCCCAACTTTGACTTGCTTTAACTTCTCCATACGAGCTCAGATTGGAGATCCATTCACACCATTGGAATCAGGGTGATGAGTAATTCAACCTGAACATGGTTCAAGAGCTATCTGACCACTTTGAATTTTGACCCATTATCAACCCTCTTGGTCTCTTGAGGGTGTCTGGAGTCACCTAGATCACCATCTAGCCCTAGGATTTTGTCCTTCTAAAAAATATCTAGGATATATGTAATTCCTCTTTCCCCACTTCCTCCACCAAAGCATGTTTATCGTCAGGATTAATTAAAATTGGAAATAAATTTGACAATCTAATTATTTTTGTTATTGTGGATCATTAATCCTTTTTTAAGAGGGATGTGAAATAGCTAACTCCTTTTGCAACTATATCTTTAAAAAAATCCCACAAATAATTTTCCTTCTCAATTTTCTATGTAAAATTTATGTTCTTCCTACAATTTGCATATCTATGAAAAAATTGTGTTTTCATCACCCGCTTGGAGTCATAATTCCCTGTTTTTTAGTCTCCCTTCTTTCCTATTTTCTAAGAATATTAGTATATCTTTATATGCAAGTAATATATTGTTAAGGCTTCCTCCACTTCCTTCAGAATTATTGTATCTTTCTATCTCTTGTCTTTTACTCAGTGCACTACTTTTTTTTTTACCTTTTTCAAAATTTGGTGAAATTGTATGGAAGAGGATTCTATCAAGGCTCCACCATAGGGTCTCCATATTTTTTTGATTTTTTTACAAATTCATCCTCCTTTAACCATTCCAAGTTCACGTTAAAAGGGCTAGTTGGTTTCTCTTGGACTACGGTTCTTCAAGGAAATATACTTAGACCAAAAAATGATCTAGCCTCTTTCCAATGTCTGCCTCTCTTTTCTGTTTCCTCCATGTTGGAGATAATTTAGTAGGTTCAATATCCAACAAGCCCACTTCTTCCATTTTTTCAATAAAATAACTAGATAGGCAGTCTACTTATGCATCTAGTCCCAAAACTTATGAATCTCCTAGGGTAAAATTTATTCCTCCTCCCACCAACCCAATGGACCTTTATGTTGAGTTCCAATAAATAGGGTAAAGCATGCCAAAATAATGGTTCTCAAAAGCACCGAAATGAAGAAAAAGTGAAATTTCACATTTTGTTGGTAAATCAAGCTAGTAATTTATGAAGAATTTAATGGTTGGGGTGCATTTAAGCTTGAATATTTTTAGAACATGATTGAAATGATAAGGATGAATCCTCTGCATGATTATATTTGGTCTTTGGCCTTTAAGTTTGAATTTAAGCAATATAATTACCCACTTCACTATGTTTGGTATGAATGATTTAGTATAAATACTTGTATATGCTTAGTAATCAATATGTTAATTAGATTGTATTTTGGATTAATCACATAATTAAGATATGGTCGATGTTTCAAACCATCTAATTTGGTTCATCCTAATCAACTATGAGTGTTGTAATTTTTGCTTGCATTTTAATTCTCCTTGTTTTCCTATCACCAATAAGTATTACATTTGAGCTTAATTCCTCCAATGCTAGATAATTATAGTTTTTGTTAAAGGTTAATCATTGCTCACCATCACATTTTTATTGTGCTAAACATCTCAATGTGTTGATTATGGCATTGGATTCTCTTTTTGCAAGTAAAATGCCATTGAGAGAAGTTCTTGTTCAATAATCCCTAAAAAATATAAAAGGAAAAGGAAGACATGGAGGGAAGCAACCACTCCATCATCGATGGAAGAAGTAGGGGAGGAATGAGTAAAAATTATGGAACCAATTATCAAATTTCCACCAAAGAAAGTGATTGTCAAGCTACCACTATATAAGGACATTGATCCAATCATTGGAACACAAGTTTCCTTGTCAATATTGCACATCTTATTCGCAAAATTTAGAAATTAAGGGTACCCAAAATCCAGGCCACATAGTGACCTTGCCATTAAGAAAATGGATGACATTTTTTCCCAACATCCAATGGTCTTGGTTACACTCAACAACAAGGTAACTAGTGTTTCGCTATGTATTAGCACTTAAATGGCTTCTTCATGAAGTTGTAAAATAATATAAATTCCATGAATTATACGTATTGATCAACAATGAAATTGTGATAAAATTCCATAATCAACATGGTATAGGAAAACTTCTATCCAACCAGTAGAAAGAAAATAATAAATATTTCAATCAGTTTGGAGAGTGGTATAGTATGATAAGTTTATAAGAGCCCTACATGTACATCATGGTAATGTTATATGAAGAAAATGATTCCTTTCAACTTATCAAAGCATGGGTTCCCTTAGAACACACAATCTCTATATGTGGGAAGATGTTCAGCTGGGGAGCCATAGTTTTCAAACAAATCAATGTTAGAATTGAACAATCCAGAAACCCCAAGTCAAGTGAATTTCCTTCATTATATATGACTTCCTATTTTCTTGATGCAATTTATATCGTAAATGTTTTTTGGATTCGGCCTTAGTTGACATATCTTAGAATCCCTTGTCCATATGCAAACATGTTATGGGAGAACAAAATCAAGAAGTCTTACTTGACGATAAGTGATTCATTCCTAGCCTAGATGTATTTTATTATTTTTTGTCAAGAATGTCCAAGCTTATCCAAATAGGACAAAAAAATTCTTCCATAAATTTATAATTCATATATTGAGGATAAGTATACATATCTTAGAATATATGGTGCTACGGGTCTACCTCACCTTCTACCAACTTATGCGCATGAAAAGCTAATTTTTAGAGAAATTTGTCATCAAACTATTTTATAAGGCTTTATTTCCTCACTAGTATATGGTAAGAAGAGGGTCTTTGTACCCTAGAGTTTTCAAATTGGCAACTATTATACTAAAGATACCAAATAATCCAAGAAATTGAGCCTAAGTTATCTAGAATATATATTTGACATTAGTTGATATAGGAGACATGACCCCTGTCCTAATATTCTAAACATGGGACTTACAACTATCCATACTCCCATGATAAGTGGTGATCTAGATTTATGAAGTGAACACATGAAATATATATTTATAACCAAAACATAGAGATACAAATAAAATTGACTTCTATTAATAAATGGAAGTTGTTGAAATTGTATACATCCAAAATGAAACAAACTAGCTCGAATGGTGGGAGTTTATCTCTGAGAAGAGATGTGATGGTTGCACGCCTTTTTTCAGAGTGAATTACAATGAGGTCGAAAGGCCATTTTTAACATCAAAAGCAATGAGGAAACTATGAACAACCAAAAACCTGACCCTAGGAGATGAAATTCCAAAATTCTTGAGGGACTTATTGGAGTTAGTTGGTAAATTAACTTCCCAGGGCCATAACTTTTACATACAATATCTATTTGGAGCACTTGGTATCCTATTAGAAAGGTATAATCACTTATCGAGAATCACACATTTCGACGAACCTAAGGTATGCCTATAGCCATAGCCCGTGTCCTTGTCACATCAAGAAAACATCATTTTGGCCCTTAAAACGGCCCTGAAAATTGTGAATATGGAGAATTGTGCTTTGAGCTAGTGGTGTAGGTGGATGGTCACTAATATCTACCTAGATCAAGTGGAAAGATGAGTTGTCTATTGAGGATGCATAGAAATTGGAACAAGTTTTGGAAATAAAAACCTGTCATAATCTTACTATCTTCAAATTCTTGTCCATAGATGAGCAAATTAAGGCGATAAGTTAAGGAGCAAGCATTGATAGGGAACTAAAGTAAGCTAGAAGAGTAAAATAAATAAGGTTGAAAGAGGAGGTAGAGTACAAATTATGCACAAGCATTAAAATCATGGCTACAGGTAAGGTAAAAAACCAGGATAAGGAGGATGAGGATGAGGATGATGATGCATGGGGAATAAAAAATACTTGTATGAAGACTCATGGTGGAAGAATGGTTGATGAACCATGTACACGGAATATTTTCCTAGAGAAATGATGGATACAACGACTATGGACTTCAACAACGATTAGTTTTTTTAGGTACAAGTGAAGAATATTGAGGATAATGAAGGAATAATATCAAAGATTATAGAGGGCATAAGATGTGAGCAAAGGTGAAAATGAAGGAACAAGTTCAAAGGACCAAGTGAAAAAAGAGAAATAATTGTTAAGGTGGAGTATGAGAAATAATTCATACTTGTAATGTGTAATGAAATAAATGATGGCTTTGTAATGATGTAAGCTAATTTTAGAATTCTATGTATAAAATAGAGATAAGAGGAAATTGAGAGAATTTAATGATGGATATTAGTTGAGAGAATCATGGAGATATAGGAGGGAGAATTATGGAGATAGGTATGCATTTGGTTTGAACTAAATATCTAACTATGAAATGGTTATTACAGTCACCTGTAGTTATATAAGTGACCATTTGTACACTAAATGTGAAACATAGGAAATTGTTTAATTTAATATAAGTTCCCCTTCAAGTGTTTCTTGAGCATAATTTCTCATCCCTTACTTTGGCTATGTGCGTTTGTCTTCCATTATAACTATGATTTCATCAACAAATCTATTCAATATGATCTAGAAAAAATACTTCAAAAATAAGAATTTTAGTGAAAGACTACAACAAAACTACAAAAGAAAAATAAAAAAGATGTTGGCCAAGAAAAATTGGTAGCATAATGAGGAAAAGATAAAGCCAAACAAAGGAAGAAATCATTAGAAGAACAACCCATAAGAGAAAGAGATAAAAATCATAGGTAAGAACTAGAGGAGCAGAGTAGGGCAATAGAGGAGTGAAGTAATGAAGAGGGGGAAAGACAAAATAATGAAAAATAAGAATCTCAACAACCAACTAAAAATCAAATCGAGTCTCATCCTATAAATAATTTTTGACCTTACTCGGGAATAGGAGGAGGTGACAAAGATAGGTGTCCTAATAGAGGGTGAAGCTCCCCTAAGTACTAAAAAATTTACTCAAGAACCAGTAAAAGTTAAAACTCTTGATGAAGCCAATGGGATTGTCATAACTCAAATCCTTGAATAGAAAGATGAGGTTGCATAAATAACAATTGATGTGACTCAAACGTCCACTCCAACCCCGATTAAAGAGACTGAAATGCCTCAAGATACTCAAGAAAATACTCAAGACTAGTAGCAAGTAGAGACACTAGCCTCTACTCAAGTGGAAGCATCATGGAGGACGCAAGCGGTGGATAAAGGTAAGAATATTGTTAAGGAAAATTTCCATACTCCAAGAAATCTAGAAAACATATTGTCTTGGGAAGAATAACCAATTCTAGAACCAATTAACGAGGTAGTATATGAATAGTTTATTTCCTATGATTGGAAGAGGCAATACATTGTCAAAAGGACAAAAGAAATGAAAATTTATCATAGAGAGTGGAATAGTGTGCACCTTTAAGGAAACTTTGAATGAAGCAAAAGGGGACAAGATGATTGATTTGATCTCTATTGGAGTGGCTATCTCTCAGGATACTCTTGAAAATTTTATGGAAGATGAGAGAGAATTTGAAGACATGTGGAAGGAATTAAAATCCCTTAGGAACCAAGTCCAATATTATAAATAATCAACACATGGTGTCTCAAATTTTGTGGCATATTTTTTGGAGGAAAACACCAAGCATGAGCAAGTAGGAAGACACTCTTTTGCAAATTATGACATATTTTAAATAAGATGTATTATAGATTTTAATGGTGCACAAATAAGTTCTTCAATGTAATGAAAAGGGTCCCAAAGACCTAACTCAAGGTTTTGACCAATGATAGCATAATAAAGATGCAATCAACAAATCAATACTATATAAATATGGTTGCAACACTGAGAATTTAGATGATGGATGATTATTCTACATGTCAAAATTCATGGGAGAATATTAACCACGAAATGACCAATCTCCAACTACCAAGTTTTGAGTCCCTAGAGAAATTTCGATGGATTGAAGAACTAACATTAAAATTCTAGTAGGTCACCCAAAAACATGAAGATGATGTCAAATAGATATCTATAGCTGAGTGTGGCCACCTACATAAGTTTTGGTTACAGAAGTGAGGATAACCAATATGCTAGAGAAATTAGTGCCAAAGATAGAAAAAGACACGTAACACTTCAAGGAAAAGAAGGAAGCGCTTAGTACTCAAATGGATCAACACAAGTTTCCTTGAAGTATTATGTGTGATGAAATATTTACTAAATGGGTAGCCTATGATGGTGATGATGCAAACCTTGAGTCACCCAATTCACACACGTCATCTTGATATACAAATTTTATCCACTTATTTTCAATTTTGTATTATTCAAATTTATTATTTGTAGTCATTGTAAGTTTAATAAATAGAGGCATCAACCGATTGTAGAGGGCCTTTGGATGGTAGAATAATTTCTAGATCATTGTAGTTGAAAACTATTTGGAAGCTTAATTTAGAATCTCTACAATAGCCAAGTTGGTTTTATGTGTTTCTCTACGAGTTTTCTTGGCTTGTGGACTATTTTGTAAACAAATTAATATGTCAAATGTTTCTAGTAATGATTTCAAATACAAATAATATTTATCTTTATGCATGATTGAATTTATGGGATGTTGAGTATATAATTATTGGTGTCGATAATTAAGATATTATAGAATTACTTTTGTTGTTTCATGTTTAATTTTGTTTCTTTATTATTTTATTCACCTTTTCTTAAACATTATTGCTTTTGGAAGACTCAAATACAATTATTTCTTCAAGCGTTTAAAGCCTTATATAATTTTCATTTATTGTTGCATTGGTTTATTATTTAGCACAAGTTTCTTTAATATATATTATATAATTTTCCGTTTGCACACAAATAAACTTGGAAAATATTAAACAACCAAAAAAGAAAGAATACATTCAACAAACTATTAAATTTCATCAAATAGTTTCTAGGCCACAACCTAGAGGATTATTCTAGACCAAATAGGGAAGACTCTAGTTAGGCCTCTCCCTTGGGTTTAATATCTATTGTTGAACATCGGGAATACACCCCCTCAACGAAATTGCCGTTGGAAGAAGGGAATGCATACAGAAAGCCATCCAAATAGCTCGCACTCACAAAATTCAAATCATGAAGATTACATTTTTTTACAGTATTCCATCTAGGATGTAGAAAAGTCTAGATATGACCTTAATACAATCCCTTATATAGTCTCAAATGATGAATTTAATGCTTTCATGTGCACTTCTCAAGCTTATTACATGAATATTGGTGTTGTGCATGTCAACCTAGTGCTTCCCCAAAAGTGAAATGACATTAGAACCATAATATTCACATATAAACATACTTTAGTACACACATTTGAGGACTTTGTAGAACTCGTGCTATAGAAAATAAAAAAAACATTTTGTTTTAATCCTTAATACCCTTATTAGTTCTACTACAACCCCTCCACAAAGTATTCATTTCATAATTAGGAAAACTTAGAACTTGAGATGGAAGGGTCAGATAAAATATCGGATGACATGGAGCAAAAAAATAATGAAAATAAACCTTGGATAGCTATGGATGCTTTGGCACTACCCAATCTAATTCACATCTTACTTGGGCATCGAGAAAAATTACTCCCAAAATATGATTATGTTGAAATTCAACAAGAAATTGCAGCACACACATTAGTGTGGGACCATAGGTCCTAGTGATACATTAGTGTGAAAGCCAATTTAATTTAATAAATTGGTGAAGTGTATGATTTAATTTTACGTTAATTAAATTGGACAATAAAATGTAATCTTATCTCATAATCACTTGTAATAGCTAACTGAGTGTGATAAACTCAGTTAGCTCATGAATTTTGAGTTGAGGGTGGTTGATGAGGCATGCAGAGTGATTCTATTAGTTATGGAGTTTTAATTGCAGTTGGTGGATTAGTTTAATGCATGAGTACTCATTTAACTCAGTTATGTGAGTTAAAATCAGTTGAACTAATTACTGTTTTTTGCACTAGTGAGAGATCAAGTGAATTAAATCAGATTTAATTCACAATCAATGATCTGCCATGCAACTGACGATTTAATATTAATAGCTGTATGCATGTCAGTTCCAGTGGAGACCCAGTTGATACAAAGGTTAAAGGGATGTTAACTATAAGTTGTATCATTAGTAGGTTTCTCGCATGAAACCAGACATCCATTGGATTTCCTATGATCCTTACATAGTTTTGGAAGGCTAAAATTCCTAAAGAATAGGGATTTCATTCCACATGAATTGTGCAAGAAAGGCAGGCTGATTAGAGGCTGAGAATTGGCTAAGTGTTGGTTGATTTTGTCCGGATCAGTGTGAGACAGTTGTGAGAGTGCAGGAGACTCTTGTGAGAAGAGTGCGTTGTAATTTTTTCATGATTCCATGGTGAATATACAATAGAAGATAGAGGGGTTTTGACCAGTAAGCTTTCCCCTGGAAAATATCTGTGTTGTGGTTTGATTTGATTCTTTCTTTACTTGTTTTGATTGGCAATCATGTTTATTTTCCGTAATTGATTTGTATAAGGATTCAATATCTAGCTTTAGTACATTACTTGATCAGACGGAATCCATTGATATACATATGTTTGTATAATTTATACATGGTATCAAAGTATAGGAAATCACTATAGTGGAGGAGAAGCTGATTTTGTGACTGAAAAGAATTCGAATTTGAAAAAGTATTCTTGGTGCGACAAGCGAATCAGGATCGAGATGGCTTTCAATGGCTTGAGATTGGAGTATGCATTCGAGGGCATTTCCAATTACATTGCGTGGAAAGACATGATGGAGGCAGTAATAGAGGACAATGGGTTGAAAGAATTCATTGACAATGACATTCCAAACCCGCTGCAACAAATGCCGCAAATCTTGATGCTTGGAAAAATGAAGTTGCAAAGGTGAGGAGGATCTTACTAGAGGGAGTACGAAACCACATTGTCTCAAGTCTCCATGGAAAAATGACACCATATGAAATTTGGAAAGCTTTGACATATCTGTTTCAGAGTAGTAGTGATCATAGAAAATTGGTACTGAATGACAAGCTCAGGAAAATCAAAAAGGAGAAAGGCGAAAACATTCCGAAATATTTAACAAAGTTTGTCCAATGTCGGGATGAGCTTGGGAGCAATGGAATTATTGTCGCAGATGATGAATTGGTGATCCTATCTCTTCTAGTACTTCCCAAGATTTGGCATAGTTATCAGGACTCTGTTAATGGGAGGGAGAAGCTACCAGATTGGGAACGACTTTGGTCGGATTTGGTGCAAGAAGAATTCAGGCGGAATACCAGGGATGGATCTTCATCTAAGACAGATGATGAAGAAAATTTCACTTTGGCTGCCAAGGTGAAGAAGAGGAAAGGAAAGAAATCCTATTCCAAATCTGAGTCCGGTAAAGATGGCAAGAAGCGTGACATGTCCAGAGTGAAGTGTTTTCACTGTCATGAGCATGGAAAATGCCACTAATTGTCCACAAAAGAAAAAAATAAGGCTTCAGGATCTGCAGCTTGTTAGGCTTTGGCCTCACAATTTGAGCTTGACTTGTCACTCATTGCATTCATGGTGTCAAGTGCAATGGGATTGGTGTGGTAGTTGTATAGTGGTGCATATTTCCACATGACGGGAGACAAAGAAATTTTTAGTAGCTTGGAGGAGGACCTCTAGATGCATATCAAAATGGGTGATGAAGGGTAGTACAATGCTACCGGGATTGGTACAGTTACCTTCCAGAGACAGTCAGGTAAACCCTTCTTATTAAAAGATGTAATGCATGTAACTGGATTGAAGAAAAAATTATTTCAGTCACAATGTTGGAGGATAGAGGTTATGTGTGGTTTTCAGTGAAGGGAAATATTTCCTTCAACACAAAGCCACAGGACAAGCCAAGAAGATTGGGATTCGTGTGAATAATATATATAAACTTGATGTAGATGGCTACGCAACATTGATGGGTAAGGCAGACAAAGTGGTGAGCCAGGATGAGGGTGAGTTATGGCATAGGAGATTGGGCCATCTACACCACGAAGCCTTGAAGGTCATGCAATAGATTTCTACGAGTCTTCCCAAGGCATTCTTGCGTAGTTAGACACATGCAAAGGATGTACTATGGGGAAGTATGAAAAGGACACTTTTCACGAGAAGGAGAACCGAGATTCGGAAATCCTTATGAGATTTCACTCAAAGGTGTGTGGACCATTCTCTACTACTGCGACAACAAACCATAAGTACTATGTGATCTTTGTTGATGATTTTTTTAGACAGTATTAGATCTACTTCATGCAGAAGAAAGATCAGACGTTCTCAAAATTTGTTGAGTTCAAGGCACTGGTGGAGAAAGATACAGGGAAGCATGTGAAGGCTCTTAGGAGCGACAATGGTGGTGAGTACATCTCCAATGAATTCAAAAAATTCTGTAGCAAAGAAGGAATTCAGAGAGATTTGATTGCACCTCATAACCCACAACATATTAGGGTCGCAGAAAGAAAGAATAGAACAATTGTGGGTGTAGCACGAGCGATGTTGTATGATCAATGCCTACCATTTCATATGTGGGTGGAGGCGTGCAACACAACGGTATTTGTGCAAAACCATAGTCCTCATCGGATACTTAGCATGAGTACACCAGAGGAGGATTTTTTTGGTAAGAAACCTGATGTTTCATATTCTAAAAATTTTGGCTCATTTGTATGTGCATGTGACCAAATATTCCAGGAAGAAGCTCGAAATAACAACTAAGAGTGGGATATTTGAGAGGTACACTAATACTCCCCACAACTATCAGGTGTATTTTCCAAACAAGATGATGATTTTTGTGAGATGGGATATAAAATTTGATGAGGAGAAAGCCATGCAATTGTCCCTTGAGGGAGCTAGATTTGCATGCAGATGAGGAACTCTTGGTTCCAAAGAATGAAATTCATGATGTGGAGCAGCCACATGCGGAGGATCATGGAGTGGCAGAAAACACTCATGTAGAGCCATCCACCAGAAAGGGTAGAAGGCGCACCATAGAAGCTGATAGATTGAGACTTGATGCGACAGAGCATGTAGGAGAACCTACTTCACCGTGCAGACAGAGACAGTCTCCAGACAAATTTATTGGATACATGGCTCTTATGAGAAAGTGTATTGTGACAGAACCATCCTCCATTGAGGAAGCAGTGCAACAAACAATTTGGGTTGACGCTATGGTTGAGGAGTATGACTCCATCGTCAAGAACAGTGCATGGGAAGTTGTCCCAAGACCAGTCGGAAAATTAGTGGTTGGATCTCGATGGATATATAAGGTGAAGCAAGTGAAAGATGGGAGTGTGGAGAAGTACAAGGCCATATTTGTGGCCTGAGGATTCTCACAAGTTGAGGGGATTGACTATGAGGAGACTTTCCCATCGGTTGTGAGATACTCATTGATTAGATCTACCCTTGCACTCTTAGCGTAGATGGGGTGGCACATTCATCAAATGGATGTGAAAACTGCGTTTCTCAATGGATTTATTGAGGAGGAAGTGTACATATAGAATCCAGAAGGTTTTGAGATCTTTGATAGTGAGTCGCATGTGTTCCGACTCAAGAGAGCCATTGTATGCGTTGAAGCAATCACCTCGTGCTTGTTACACTCGGATTGACAATTATTTCACCAGGTTGGGCTTCACCAAAAGTGAAGTAGATGCAAACCTGTACCAGATTGTGGTTTATGGTAAGCTCTTGATTATCATACTTTATGTTGATGATCTAATTTTGACAGGTGATGAGTACCTGATAAATTCTTGCAAGGAGGATCTTGCAAGGGAGTTTGAAATGAAGGACATGGGACTACTTCACTATTTCCTTGGTTTGGAAATATGGCAGTGGGATGATGAACTATTTGTTTCTCAAGGAAAGTATGCCAAAGAGATTCTAGGTAAGTTTCACATGGAGAGTTGTAAACCCATGGATACTCCTCTTCCATGAAATTGGAGGAAAGAGGATGCTACTTCAGGAGAAGTAGTGGATGCTATTGTGTAGAGGCAGCTAGTGGGTTCATTGATGTGCTTGGTGAACACCAGACCAGAAATTTGCTACACAGTTAACCAACTGAGTCAAGCTATGGTTAAGCTAACCAAGCTCTTTTGGAAGATGGGGAAGAATGTCTTGAGATATCTCAGGGGCACTACAAAGTATGGATTATGGTACAGAAAGACAAAGGGAGTGAAGCTTCAAGGCTTCACGGATGCATATTGGGCAGGCAGTCCATCATACAGAAAGAGCACATCAGGAGGGATCTTCAGCATAGGATCGACAACATTTTCTTGGTACAACAGAAAGCAGTGATCGGTGGAAATCAGTTCATCCGAGGCGGAGTACATGGTAGCAATTCAGGCTGCATGTGAGGTCATATGGATGAGAAAGATCTTGGTTGGTTTGTTTGGTTCTCAGATGTATTTGACAACGATACATTGTGATAACCAGAGTTGTATTAAACTCTTGGTTAATCCAGTATTCAAATGATAGGTCCAAGCACATAGACATCTGGTACCGTCATCTCAGATATTGTTTCCAGAGGCGCACTATGTTACTTCATTACATTCCCATGGAAGATCAGGATGCAGATATTCTGAGGAAGGCGCTCTCCAGGAGTAAATTCAAATACCATAGAGGCAAGATCGGGGTGGCAGATAATCCATTTATTTTTGAGAGGTATTGTTGAAAGTCAACAAGAAATCGTAGCACAAACACTAGTGTGGGACCACAGGTCCTAGCGATACATTAGTGTGAAAGCCAATTTAATTTAATAAATTGGTGTAGTGTATAATTTAAATTTCCCTTAATTAAATTGGACAATAAAATGTAATATTATTTCATAATCACTTGTAATAGTTAACTGAGTGTGATAAAATCAGTTAGCTCATGAATTTCGAGTTGAGGGTGGTTGGTGAGGCATGCAGAGTGATTCTGTTAGTTATGGAGTTCAAATTGCAGTTGGTGCATTAGTTTAATGCATGAGTAATCAATTAACTCAGTTAGGCGAGTTAAAGTCGGTTGAACTAGTTGTAATTGTTTTTTGAACTAGTGAGATATCAAGTGAATTAAATCAGATTTAATTCACAATCAGTGATCTGCCATGCAACTGATGATTTACTATTAATAGTTCCATGCATGTCAGTTCCAGTGGAGAACCAGTTGAGGCAAAGTTTAAAGGGGTGTTAACTATCAGTTGTATCATTATTAGGTTTCCCGCATGAAACCAGACATCCATTGGATTTCCATTGATCCTTGTGCAGTTTTGGAAGGATGAAATTCCTAACTAATAGGGATTGAATTCCACATGAGTTATGCAAGGCAGACAGGCTGATTAGAGGCTGAGAATTGGCCAAGTGTTTGTCGATTTTGTCCGGATCAGTGTGAGATAGTTGTGAGAGTGCAGGAGGCTCTTGTGAGAAGTGTGCATTATAATTGTTTCATGATTCCATGGTGAATATACAATAGAAGATAGAGGGGTTTTGAGTGGTAAGCTTTCCTCGGGAGAATATCTGTGTTGTGGTTTGATTTTATTCTTTCTTTACTTGTTGTGATTGGCGATCGTATTTATTTTCCGCAATTGATTTGTAGAAGGATTTAGTATCTAGCTTTAGTACATTTCTTGATCAGATTGAATCCATTGATATACATATGTTTGTATAATTTCTACAGATTCTGAGACATCAAGCCTTCCCATGGATCATATCAAAAAATTCATCCTTGCTATAAGGTTGATGAATGTTCAACATGAAGACATAATTCCCATGTGGTATTTCGATTTACCTATTGGATCCATCACCAAGTAAATTGAGTTCCAAAAGGATTTTTTGGATGAATTTGGAGAAGAAACTACCACCAAGCAATTAATGGCTAAACCGTTTACCTTGAGTATGGGACCCAATGTGAAGTTCAAATATTTTAACTATTATGAACCTTGCTCCTTAAAAATAATAAGAAACCAATAATTACAGTCCTCTTCAAGGGGGGAACCTCCTTTTACAATGAATACAATGTATAAGAAAATATTTTATGATGCTAAGTCTAGGCCTCCTTAGTGTGTGTGTGTAGAAGATGAAGTGGAAAAAAGAGACAAAGGGTACAATTATAATAAAATGGGACCATGAAATTTTCACTCCTACATAAAAATATAACAATAGAAATGTAATCACTCCATATCTAGGGCCTAATAAAGGTTTTTAGGGTTAATATGGGCCTTATATATTGCTTAACATGCCCCTATGCTTCATAAAATGGTTGCCCTCAACACTTAACTAAATATTAATGATTCTACAAGAATAATTCATCTTCCCATGCCATCTCTTCTACTAGTAGGTTCTTCTATTTGAAGACATACTCCAAAATTTCTAGATTACTCGACTCCTTAATCCCATTTTCAAGGATTATTTCTACATCTAGTGTGAATTTACCTTCTTCATTTATCTCTGGTACATTTCTCTACTACAAATGAATAGCATGGTCATAATCTCAATTAGGTGGAACACCCTTTGGCATTATTCCAGATACCTTGAGTTGATTGTTGGCAAATTTATGGAGATCCCTTGACATATATGATATTGATGTTTATATTTAGTGAACGTAATTGTGTCATTACACCTTGGTGCCCATTTTTGAGTAATTTTGTCATTCCACTAGAGCTTATCACTTTAGATGGTTTCCCTTGGATACCTCTAAGCTCAATTTCCTTTCCTTTCGAAGTAAATGTTATGAAGAAAGCTTGAAAATTAAAGGCCACTATTCCCAATGATTGTAACCATTAGACCCCCAATACAACATCAACACTACCCATTTGTATTGCAATCATGGGACTATTCAACGAATAATCCTGCATATTGAGCTTAATATTGTGGCACTTCCCTGAAAATCTAAGGTGCCTACATCTACAATCATTACTTGAAACTTTGGTGTTGGATATATGAAACAATTGAGAAGTTGTGCTAATTTTCAATTGATGAACGTGTGGGTACTGCCCTAATCGATCAACAATATTATATTTTTCTTTTTGATATATTCTTCTATCTTTGTAGAGCAGTATCTTCTATCTCTAGATCTTGTAATTTGCAATTGTTCAATTTCTTGATCTTCTTCCTCTCTAGAGTCTGTGTAGAATAATTTCTTTTCACTAAATTTATGCTCCTTAATGTACTTGCTGCCATAGTTGAAACACAATCCCTTTTCTATTCTTTCATCCATTTGTTGAGGATTCAACCTCGTTGGTTTAGGAGAGGGAAAATGATCTTCACTATAGTTATCAATGATTGATTTTCTAGTGGCCATACTTTTATTTTCAACTTTCCTTTCCAGACTAAAAGCATGCTCTAGATTTTTAGGTTCAAAGAGACACACCTCATGTTAAATGCTTCCATTTAAAGTTCCCATATATAGGTCTAACAAATTTTTCCTTGAGATATTATTTACTTTGAGAATCAACTTTTGGAATTGTTGAATGTGCTTTGTAACTAGACCTTTTTGTCAAATATTTACCAATTGATTGAAGAATGTATTGCTCTTAATATCCCCATAATGTGTTATCGATTCCTCTGTAAAAATGTACCAATATATAACATAATCATTTTTCTTTTCACAAAGTCATTGATACCATACATGTTGGTATTATTCTAAAAACAAGGATGCAATATTTACCTTTTGTAAGGATGCCACTTGGTGCAGATCAAAGTAATTATCCATCTCAAAAATCCATGTTACAAGATCATTATTGTTATCACTGGAAAATCAGACAAGAAAATATGGCATTATTTAATGTCAGGCAAAAGGATTTATAGGGATGAGAGACATTATATAATCTAAAGGATTTAAAAAATCTATAAGTTCTAACAAGAAAATCAAATTGCGCACTGAAGGAACCAGTAAAATGTGCCTTTACGCGGCTTTTCCTCAAAAAGCAACGTAGACCTAAGAGTAGTGGAAGTCACTTTTCGGGACCACAAGGCACACTCTAGGACATTGATCCCACACTTGAGGCTGCCTAAGGATAGCTGCCCAAGCCTCCTTAGGACCTCAAGGGAGAACTCAATGGAATAAATGTGGCACACAATGGAATCACCCTCCTCTCTTGGGTCACCATCCACAATATACCAAGAGAGGGAAGGAGAGTTTGAATTCTCCTATAAAAGGCCGCCAAGAAATGAAAAATTTGAGAATGCATTGTTATGCTGGCTAGAGTTTCCCTAAGAAATACCAGCAGTGTGTGATCCAGAGCAGAGATAAAGGGGACTCAGTGGTTGGCCATCCAACATCTCCAGTCCACCATAGTAGAGAGAGGGAGACTTTGCACTAAGGTAGCTCAGAAGTAAAGATGTCCTTGCATCGGGACTTGGAACTCCCTAGTTCTAAGGCCCCCTTGGCAAGTGGGTAAAAGTTTCATCCTTCATTCCTACCAGCACTCAATAAGAGGGGACGTAAGCGCCACTGTTTGGATTATTGAAGTTGTTTGACTCTATTTAGATATTTTGCATTATTTGTTTTAGTTTATTTTTTATGTTTTGAATATGCATGATATTTCTTTATCTAGTATGTTTATGTCTTAACATGTTCCACTAACTTGCTTGACTCCATTTATTTTCTTCCTGTGATCAACAACTTAAGAATGAAAAACCACTCCTCTTAAGTAGGTTTAATTTGGTACATTCGTGCGCCAAACACACATACACAAGATTGGCGACTCCACTAAATTTTATTTCTAAGTTTGTGTGGTTGTGCCTTTTTGCAAAGACCTTCATCTTTGCTGTGGAGTTGGGTTGGAACTGCCCCCTTTCTCTCCTTCACTGCCTGGTTCATCCCTAGTGACAGGCTGAAGCTGAAGAACTCCCAAAAAATTACTTTGTAGGAAATTGCGCGGCTTTTTTACAGATAGAAGATCCCCAGTGCACGTGTTCAATGGTGACCTGTGCGCAGCCTTCGCGCATGTCTCAGCCTTTTGTGCGCAGAAACTAGAAGTAGTTTTTTTTCTACTGTTTCCATTTTTTTCCTTGCCTGTAAAGTGACTAGCAGCCCATAATACATCTTCTAGCACTAGTTGAGGTGCCTTGCAACTTGGTAAAGCTCACTTTTAGCTGCGTTTAGTAGTTTAGGTGTTAGTTTTATTTCAAGTTGATTTTCACAAAGTTCACACATAGTTTAAGTAGGAGGAAAATTAACTTGCATTCCGAAATAATTTATGTTTTGCGAATTTAAGTACCAAAAAACACACTTGGATAATTAGACAAAGTAATTTTCCCAAGTCCATGCATGCTTATCTAAAATCTTTTTCAGTTTTCTAGTGTAAAAGTCATTAGTTTAGTTCAATTTTCGCACTAGGATCCAGGACTAGGATCGAATTTTCTGTAGAGAGCAAGTAATATCTGTTGCCTTTGCACCTCCGGGCGATCCTAGGCAAGCATATGAACACTCTCTATTGATAAATCACCATTTCCCTATAGTTGATAATTTATATTAACTAGGAAAAATTGAAAGCGGCCCATATCTGCACATGTTTTTATTTTGAGGAAGGAATAACAAAACATAGTTTAAATAGAGGATTTTAAAAAGGATCATCACATATCCACATGTTCAAAATATGTTCTTGTTCACCTTTTGTTCACACACATTCATGCCTTAATTAAAGCAAAGGCACCTAAAACTAACTTAACAAAACTCACTAAATTTTCCCCATAGGGGCCACAAAAGAATTTATATTCTAATTTAGGACCAAGGGGGTAGGCATCCAATAAGATTCCTCGGTCAGTATTCATCTTGAAACATAGAAGTTGACTATTCAGGGAACTTTCAAACCCGTCTAACCGCCCACGACAAAGAAAAGCCGAGCGTAGTAGAGACCCGATTCAGAGGGGGTTAGGCTTAGGCCCAGTGCGTGCGATGTCATTCGGGGCTACCTGACCTGCCTGATAATCGGTACTAGTAGCTGAACTACCAAGAAGCTCAAGACTCGAATGCTCACGTGGGATGACGGTGTTTAGTGGCCAAAATTAGGGCATCCTTCCCTATAGGTGATAGTGTAGGCAACATTAGATCCTCTACTCTTACCTTGGTGGATTTTCTTCGGTTGACTGGGGGCGTCACTAGTTATTTCGGGACATTGTGCCAGCATTCACAAGATATATTCTCTAGGCCCAGCTACATCTGAGCATGTGAGGATGATTAGGTCTTCTAGGATTTTAGCAAAAAACCATATTTTTTATTGACTAATCACATAGGATTAATCTAAAAGGAAAATTTATCTTTTATTTTCGCTTTGTTTTATGTATGTGATCGGAGTTTTGCTTTGATTATAATCTCTGTTCTCTCAAATATTTCCAAAACCATACCTAGTCGATGCCAGAATGGACCCAACGAGACCTCGTCGATCTAGACATATTTTGGACCTCCCCCCATTACCGGGAGGGGTTCCAGGTCTTTCGCCATTCAGGCGTTAAAGAAGGAACACTTCCACCCTTATTGGTTCATCCTTTATTGGGGTAGTTTTAGTTGGGAACCCTATTCGATCTCTCAATGCCACACTGGTGAACACCCCCACGGGGTCACCACACACCACTCCTCCCACAACCCCTAGCGGGAAGAGGAGTGCTACCCATTCAGGAAGCCAGGTGAACGCACAACAGGGTACGTCACAAACAAACCCTATTCCTAACCATAACATTGTGTTTTCACAAGTCGAAATGGCTACAAACTCGTAGTCACCTTTCCTAGCTTCATTAAATCTACCATATTTAACCAAGTTGACAAACGACCTCATTGCACACAACCCCTCATGGCCTCCCATGCCCACGAAGCTCCCTTCATACATTCCAAAATTCAAAGGGAAGCAAGCGAAATATCCTGAAAATCATGTTGACTTTCCACCTGTGGTGTTCATCGAACATCATCGTTAATGATACTATTCAACTAAAAATATTTCAACGCACCCTAACCGAAATAGCCACGAAATGGTATGTGGAGCAGCCCTCTGCTACACATGGAACATTTAGCGCCCTCGCTACTGCATTCCTGACCTATTTTCAGTTACCCATCCACCATGATTCGGGAATGGAATTACTGACCCAATTTAGGCATACACCCATATCTCGGACCATCTCCATGAATGGCGGCGGCGTCATAGTTTGTGCAAAGCCAAACTCAACGATCGAGTACTGTTATACCTATTCCTGAAAACTCTCACCACAGATATTTCAAAGGATGTGGCGCAAAAAAGGCCCATATCCAAAGAGGATGCCATCAGTAAGGCCCAAAATCTCGAGATGATCTATAAACAGTTAGGGTATATTTACAATATCCTGCCTAATGTCCCATGCCTGCAAAATTATAAAGAATTTCCAGGCTCGTCAAACTCCAGAGACGGTTTAATTGGGTTGTTGACCCAAAATCACCTAAGCAGCAACGTTCAATACCCCGGTTACACATATGATTCTACCTAGAACATACCGCAACCTGACTACCAGAGTCATCCCATGCCTCCGTAAAATTTGACCAATAGGGCATTATCGTACTGTCATCAGCATGGAGGACCCTATCCTCCGACTCAGGGGACCTAGTACGCAGCTAGACATGCTGACGGAAGAGCTCCCCCCCAATAGCCATTTATAAAACAAGGACCACAATATGCCTAGTCCCTAGCACAAGACCCACCCATGCAGAATAATGCACAGGTAAACTTTGTGCAACCCTCCCAAAACCAATCGCGCAAACCATACAATCAGGATAATCCAAATTATCCTCCTAATGTGGTTAATAAAAAAGATAAAAACAAGCCTAAAGGGAATCCTGGACAGGGGGCATTAAATCAGCAATGCTCTCCACAATCTTAGGTTGAAGGCAACTCCAACCAAAATCAAAACCAAGAGCCAAGAAACCCCCAAAGGCAGAACAAGAGGGAAATTCTTTGGATGAAGCACTCTTTTTTGATCTATGGTGAGTACATAAATTACACTCACCACTGTCCTGACCTCCCTAAGCTGAAGAAACTTCATAGTAACCGCGGACAAAGGGGGTACTCCCAGTAGAAAATAGTCATGCAAGTGCTCTTCCCCCATCAAGGGATAGTTATCACATAGCAACAAACTCTCGTCGATTGCAGAAATAACAACCACGAAATAAACATGACTGGCGAAGAAATATTTTTTTCAGGCACGGAACCGAAATTACGATACCCCACCAAAAAAAAATTCGTCTGGGGCTAGTACAAGTGCATCAACAACACCTTTGACCATATCAAATATGCCCACTGAACCTTTACCAAAGATGGCTAAAGGACTAACTAGGTGGGCAGGAAACTATTCCAAATCAGCCCATAACTATAGCATCGTGGATGATCTAGCTCAATATCCCACCGCTATGTTAGATTTGGAGGTATTACAGTAATGCCCAAAGCAACGGAAAGCCTTGCTTTCCGCATTAGGTGCCATCGACCCTGCCGATTCATGCCTGATGGCTTTTGATTTAGATAAAGCCACCCCTAGGATTCCTTCGATGGTCGCCTTTCAGATACCGGTGTCAGTCCAAAACATCACCATTCACTGATGCATCATTGATGAGGGTGAATCGATATGCATCATTTCAAAGAACGTATGGCAGAAGTTAGGGTCCTCCGAACTAAATCCATCATACATCATTCTTAGAGCATACAATGGTCGCCCTTCAGCCCTCGTCAGTCTCTACCAAAAAGTCCCTAGTCCTTATAGACATTGAGGTATTGGACACCCAATTGGATTACAATATACTCCTTGGTAGGAGTTATATGTATGCCATGTCAACCATATCATCCTCCGTCTTCTGAATTATGATGGTCCCCCATGAGGACCACATCGTTACTGTCGACTAGTTGACACACAGCAAAAAATGACCCCTAACAAATATCGATGTCATTCTACCCTACGTAGACACATCTGCTGAGACGCTTGCACAACACCAAGAATATGGCCCCAGCCAGTTCAAATCGTCGTCCATCCTCGGGTCATTCCTAGGTGACCACCATGTTATCCCAGAGCCATCATCTAGCATCACAGAAGCCCCGGTGTGCATGATGTCAACATCAAGCACCGAAGACAGTCAGGACACAAAGATGAGAAATAATGACATCGATTCCTCGACAACGGCAGCATCTCTAGCCTACGTCGCCTCCCAAACTCCTTTTCTCTATCCCCCAGCTGGTTTCGTATCCCAGCAGGTCTTGGCCACCATGGTATTACCAAATGTATCTTTTGCAATTTTGGTCCCTCGTCCCCCTTATTGGGACGAGAGCCACACATATCACCTCTACAGGGTTAGTACCCTTCAGTCCCAAGGAGGTCCCACTCGTTAAGGAGACTGTCACAAACATTCTTGCGCAGGTAAATCCTATCGCAAAACTAATAATTACGACCAAAAACACCAATAAAAGAGGAAAGAAGGTGGAGAATCCCACCTCACAACAAGAATCACCACGCTGTACCATATGTGACGTAATAGGCCATCTTACCCACATATGACCAGAGTTGGAAAAATTAAAATCGCTCCTTAGCTCTACGGTAGACATCGCATCACCAAGTTCCCGTAGTCATGAGCTAATTGGAATATTCATTTTTGATTTATTACTTTGTTTAAAGAATAAAAGAGAAAAGGAGGTCCATAAAACTCCTTAATAATGAATAAATCAATGCCAAATATGAAAAGGCTAAATCTTGGCTGTTAAATGAAGCACCCTTAGGTGTGAATGGGGCTGGGACATTTTGACTGGGTCAACCTTGACCAAATCTACGACGTTGTCATGGAGGAGTGGCCATCAATGAGGGACAACGCAGTTTTAGATGGAGGTGCCTTGTGTGAAAGAATTAATCTCATTGGAAGTGGTTTAGGGTTTGCAAGCTCTTGCCTTATAAAAGGAAGGGGATGGAAGCATTAGAAGGTTGTTGATGTATATGATATTTTCTTAATATATTGTCTGTTTAGACATATATCTTTCTCTTGTTGTTTAGCTGAGTTTGACTGCTGTTTAGAATTGGGTGTTCCTGATCGGGAATCCCACCTCGTCCCATAGAGTAGATCTTGGGAGAGTTTGTATTGCATTTTCCATTATCTGGCTTAGGTCCAAGCTTCTTCTTTTAGCTACAGTGCAGATCATGTTGAGGGTTTGGTTGTTTTTGCAAGCTACAACAAGTGGAGAATAGATCTTTCAGATCTAGGCCATTTCAGTGCTCCTTTTTAGTGGAGGAGGTTTCTACTTCATTGGGATGACAGTATTGGAGGGCTTGAGCATCATTTTCAGATCTTGGCATCAGGCCAACCTTCTTTTGATCCCTACACCACAGTTTAGATTCAAATCTGTGTTATTTCTGTAGGTGCAGTTGCAGGGTGGTTGAGCACACCATTTGGAGAGCTGATTTTCTAGTGTTGGGGATCTGCCCTTCACTTTGGAGATATATTGGAGAAGGCTATTCTATTGATCATATCAGATCAACCACAATTTCTAGAGCTGTATTTTTCAGTAGATATGCAGTCTTAGATCTCATATCTACATCTTGTGCTTGGTGTTTTGCTGAAAACCCGAAGGGGGTTCTATAGTGGAGCTTGTATAGTGCATGGATCTGATATAGATCTAACTTATTATGCACATATCTGCTCTAGATCTGATGTATAATCTACTGCTATTGCAGAGCTAATAAAATAACACTGTAAGGGTTTTCCAGCTTTTATATATGGTTGCAACACCTCATATTGAGGGATTTTCTTCATTGGAGACTCACTTTTCTTGTTATGCATCTTATGGGCCACTTCTTAAACATATTTTTCTGTTGTAATAACAAATGAAAGGTCTCCATATTGGCCTCTTGCTGCATAAATGATGATCCACGTTATTTTTCTATCATTCTGCATTATATTGTTGCATTCCCCATTTAGGAATATTATAGTGGTATCAGAGCATCATCGTGGCACAGCCTGTGCATTCTAAAGACAATATGTCTTCTGAAGAAGGAGAGCCCCTTACTAGTAGATAGAAGAGGTATCAAAAGAGAAGGCGCAAAAATTTTGAATATACAAATGATAATGAAGATAAGGGTAAAGCCCCTTAATCTGGAGGTGAAGATGAAGAGAAGGAGTTCCCTAAGATCCTTCTTAGAGCCATGCAAGACATTGCTGGAGAGATCAAAGAGATGAGGATGGACATAATCAAGGAATCCCCTAAAGGATTTCATCATGGAGAAGGCTCTGGCATGTATCACCACTGGAATGATCAACTAGTGCATCGACCACAAGTTTCCCAACGCTTTACCATGCCTACATTTTTGGCTGTAGGAAATGAAGGGTTTCAAGAGCATGAATCCCTTGAAGACTATTTTGAAGAATACGAGTCTCAAAATTAGAGATTCAAATATCACTTGAGTTTTCAGGAGTTTTGTCAAATAAAGGACAATATAAGACCAAGGCATCATCATAGAGGTGGTGGATTCATTCAGAATCACGATCGACAACACACTATGGGCAGATTATTTTTACCAAATTTTGAAGGGTCATCCAAGTGTTTTGACAAATCTTGGTTAGAAAAAATTGACATCTACTTTCAATTGAACAAGGTTCCAGAAATGGAAGCCATTAAGATTGCAGCGCTGCACCTTGAAGGTGAAGCACATGACTGGTGGTTCCATGGCTTGTCTACATTGGGTTATGCCAATGTAACTACTTATTCAGAGTTCACTATAAGGCTACTGGAAAGGTTTGATAAAGGATATCCTGAAGCACCATTCATGAGCCTTGCAAAGTTGAAACAATCAGGTATTGAAAAAACTTACATCTCTGAATTTTTAAGACTTTCTGTTATGGTTCCTGATTTGTCTGCAGCAAGAAGCGTGTACATGTTCATTGATGGGTTAGATGAACCTCTTCATGGGTTGGTTAAATCTACCAAGCCCACTACCCTGAATGATGCTATTGAAAGGGCTAGAGACCTTCAATATGCCTTGCCAAAATCAAAGGCAACATTTCAGGATAATCCCTCTTTTCCATCAAAGGGAAAAGAAGAAAAGGCTGCTCCTTCAAAGGAGAACTCATACAAGAAACGTCTTGATCATGATGTCCAGAGAGATATAAGAAGAAGAAAGCTTTTCTTCACTTGCCAAGAATCATGGGCACCTGTAAATAAATTTGAGTTGGAAAATCACATTACATAGAGGTCTTCTCAGATGATGAGGAGGAAGAAGAAGAAGATGAACCAAGAAGAGGTCACAACACTAACACTGCAGGAGGTGAGCCAACACCATCAGGAGATGGGAGTGGAGCATTTTCTCCCATTGGAGGGGCTCTTGCATCTTTAAGAGGAGTACCTAAGTACTTGACCTTAAGAGTTCAAGGTTCCATCTTGAATCATAGGGTTTCTGTTTTGGTTGATAGTGGGGCCACCCACAATTTTATTGATGCCCAACTAGTGCAAAGGAGGGAAATACCCACTGATGCTTTTGAGGGCTTCTCTATTTTGGTCCCAGGAGATAGAACAATGCAATGAAGGCACTATGTTCCATCCTTATCAGTCACCATGGGGACATATACATTGATTGATCACTTTTTTGTGGTTGACATACCTGACACCAATGTGATATTGGGTGTTCAATGGTTGTTTACTTTGGGGAAAGTCACCACTGATTGGGAGGCTTTGCAGATGGAATGGGTGGATAAGAAGAGTGGTAAGACTCAAATGATCAAAGGCATGCATACATACCCCTCACACACAACTTCCACACAGAAATCAAAGATGAATTTGCGCAGTTGAAGCAAGGACCTTACAGTCCCATCTATTATGCTCATGATATTGCTGCATGGGACACTATTATCTAGTGGAAAACCACCTGGGAGGCCACCTGATTCAGATCTTGTGGGAGATGTATCACAACATGATGCTCCAAGCATAGATCTGGGAGGGATGGGAGCATTGGAAGACAATGATATAACGCTGGGAGTCTTGGGTAGGCTCAAGGAGGAGGGAGACATTCTCCCACCATCATCATTACCCACTCTCATTTTAGATTCTGCACTGTGGGAGGAGAAGCATGGAAGGGATGACCTTCCATAATATACCTTTGGCATGGGAGATTTCAAGGATGAGAGCATCTATATGACAGAAATTTCTATTGATAGATCATCAACGCTGTCACTATGGGAGATTGATCCATATTGGAGATCCCAACTATTGGTGGATTATTCCAAGGATCTTTTCACTTGCAAGATACTTGATGAACAACTACACAAAGAGGGATATTCAGTCCAAGAAGGAGTAATTTATTATCATGGTAGGATCTTCTTATCTAGAGCCTCCAAGCTCAAAGAGAAGTTACTACAAAGAGCTTATGAAGAGTTCTTTTTCAGCCACACATATTTCATGAGACTCTACAACATCATCGTGAGGAGCTATACTTGGAAGGGCTTTGAAGGAGAGCTACATCAAAATTTTCAAAGATGCATGAACCATGTGGAGTTGGGACAGCAAAATTATTCTATAAAAGAGTTAATTCAACCATATGTTTCTTCTTGTGAGAAAAGAGATAGATCTATGCACCACTCCATTTGTTTAAGGAGAAATCTTGGTGAAGAATATGCTCATGTAAATAATTTTTTATTTGATTATTGTTTGCATTCTTTCACCATGTATATGCAGGCCATAACTCCAAGAAGGAGTACTATACCTTATAAACTTCATGGCCAACTTTGGGCCACAGAAATTCCTGAACATGGCCACTCCCTTGGAGGACAAAGGGAGATTTTGTTTCATGATGGGTGCACTCCAAATGCACCAAACATATCTCACACTTTCAGCCATGGTGAGATAACTTGGGCAGAAAGTAAGTGGTGGAGAAACCCCTTACCACATCATGATATAATGCAGTCAGGAGATGCATTGCACTGGTTCCACATGTGGGACTATGACCCACCTCCATATGCAGAAATGTATGTTTGTATGTATGTAGTTTGGATCCCATACATTGATGATGTACTTGTAATTTTTATGGGAATGTATGGAGGGAGGATGAGAGGTATGTATGTGCCCTTTGGGATGGAGATTCTCCATGTACGTTATGCTACATGTTTCAGGGAGAACATTGGGAAAACCATGCTTGTTTCATTTGAGCTATTGTCTCCTTATGGGATGGATTACTTACATCTCATGAGAACTTTGGAGGAGCAATTCATGGAGAGATGGATTGGTGAACACTTAGCTTATGGAGGAAGCTTATCACATATTGGTGTCACCACTGGAGGAGGAGAAGAGTTGTAGCACTCACCTTGTCAGTTGCTTGAGGATAAGCAACATTTGGGAAGGGAGGACTGTAATATTCCCAATTAGTCATGAGCTAATTGGAATATTTATTTTTGTTTTATTACTTTGTTTAAAGAATAAAAGAGAAAAGGAGGTCCAATAAACTCCTTAATAATGAATAAATCAATGCCAATTATGAAAATGCTAAATCTTGGCTATTAAATCAAGCACCCTTAGGTGTGAAAGGGGTTGGGACATTTTGACTGGGTCAACCTTGACCAAATCCACAACGTTGTCATGGAGGAGTGGCCATGAACGAGGGACAACGCAATTTTAGATGGAGGTGCCTTGTGTGAAAGAAGTAATATCATTGGAAGTGGTTTAGGGTTTGCAAGCTCTTGTATTATAAAAGGAAGGGGATGGAAACATTAGAAGGTTGTTGATGTATATGATATTTTATGAATATATTGTCTATTTAGACATATATCTTTCTCTTGCTGTTTAGCTGAGATTGAATGTTGTTTAGCGTTGGGTGTTCCTGATCGGGAATCCCACCTCTTCCCATTGAGTAGCTCTTGGGAGAGTTTGTATTGAATTGTCCACTATCTAGCTTAGGGCCAAGCTTCTTCTTTCAACTACAACATAGATCCTGTTGAGGGTTTGGCTGTTTTTGCAAGCTGCAGCAAGTGGAGACTAGATCTTTCAAATCTAGGCCATTTCAATGCTCCTTTTTAGTGGAGGAGGTTTCTACTTCATTGGGAGGACAATATTGGAGGGCTTGAGCGTCATTTTCAAATCTTGGCATCAGGCCAACATTATTTTGATCCCTATAGCGTAGTTTAGATCCAAATCTACCTTATTTCTATAGGTGTAGTTGCAAGGTGGTTCAACACACCATTTGGAGAGCTAATTTTCTAGTGTTGGGGATCTGCCCTTCACTTTGGAGATCTACTGGAGGAGGCTATTCTATTGATCATATCAGATTAGTAACACTTTCCAGATATGTATTTTTCAGTAGATCTACAGTCTTAGATCTTAGAGCTACATCTCGTGCTTGGTGTTTTGCTGAAAACACCAAGGGGGTTCTATAATGGAGCTTGTATAGTGCATGGATCTGATATAGATATAAATTTTTATGAAAATGTCTGCTCTATATCTGATGTATAATATACTACCATTGTAGAGCCAATAAAATAATGTTGTAAGGGTTTTCCAGCTTTTATATATGGTTGCAACACCTCATATTGAGGGATTTTCTTCATTGGAGATTCACTTTTATTGTTATCCATCTTATGGGCCACTTCTTAAACATATTTTTCTACTGTAATAACAAATGAAAGGTCTCCATATTGGCCTCTTGCTGTATAAGTGATGATCTACGTTATTTTTCTATCATTCTGCATTATATTCCTGCATTCCTCATTTGGGAATATTGCAGATATCTTCGCATGGGACTACTCATAAATGCCTTGGCTTAGTTCGACTATCGTAGAGCACCATATTGACACCTGACCTGATGTACCTCCAATACGCCAGAAACAGCGTCAACTGCACCCATCAAAGGTAGAAGCAATAAAATGAGAAATCTATAAGCTTCACAAAGCTGGGTTTATCTACCCCATTACTTACACATCTTAGGTTTCCAACCTTGTTCTCGTCATGAAAAAACAGGGCACCATGCGTTTTTGCACCGATTTCCAAGATTTTAACAAAGCATGTCCTAAGGAAAATTACCCGACCACATTCATTGACCAGGTCATCGATGCTTATGTGGGTCATGAGGCCCTCTCCTTCATGGATGGATTCTCTGTGTACAATCAAATTCAAATCCACCACACAGATCAGTAAAAAACCACGTTTACCACCCCTTGGGGCACATTCACATACAAGGTAATTCCATTTGGCCTAAAAAATGCTGGAGCCACCTTCAGAGGGCCATGAACTACATATTTCATGACTTGGAACACCTTATCCTCACCTACTTAGATGACCTGACCTTCTGATCCAAGAAATTCTCAGACCATCTTGAGGATCTGCGATTGGTATTCCAACGATGTCGACAATACAACCTACTCTTGAACTCCCTCAAGTGTGTCTTCCACATCACAGCAAGAATACTCTTAGGTTTTATTGTGTCCCAACAAGGGATTTGCGTGGACCCCCTCAAAGTCCAAGCCACCAAAGAGGTACCTCCACCTCGAACCCTCACGCAACTACAAAGCCTGCAAGGGAAGGCCAATTTTTTGAGACGCTTCATCCCAGATTATGCCACTTGCGCTCAAGGGTTCATGTAACTCCTTCATTAGGACATCCCATTCAAATGGGATGATCACGCCCAACAAGCGTTCGATGCACTGAAAGAAACATTGCCTTCAGCACTGCTCATCAATCCCCCAGACTATGAAAAATATTATATCCTATATCTATCAGCTTCCGAGACCGCTTTGGCCGGAGTATAGATCCAAGAAGGCCCAGATGGGAAGGAGCACGTAATATACTGCGTCAGTAAAACCTTAACAGGCCCAGCATTAAGATATGAACCCGAAGAAAATACTTCTCTAGCATTAATACACGCAGTCCAAAAGCTTCACCACTACATCATCTTAAATACCACTACGACCATCATGGAAATCAACCCCATCAAGTATATGCTCAAGCGTCACCTAATGAACCACAAATATGCCCATTGGATAGTCATTCTCCAAGAATACGACTTACATTTTCACTCCCCCAAGAGCAAAAAGGTTCTAATCATAGCAAAGTTCATTACGGACCTCTCGGGACATAACAAAGGATCACCAATAAATGATTCGCTACCAGATGAACATCTCTTCTTCGTAGCAACCAACGACCCTTGGTACGGAGATATTCTCCTCTTCTTACGAACCAAAAATTTTAGACCTCATCTTACTCGAGACGACCATCGGCGCAGTCGCCATCAGGCCCCTTGATATCTCCTCATTGGAGATGTCTTATACCGACGGGGAATCGACACCATTTTACGTCGATGCCTTAGTCATGACCAGGCGGAACAAGCCCTTAATGACTGTCATGGCAGAGCTTGCGGTGACCACCTCTCTGGGATGGCCACCGCCCAAAAATTCCTACGGGTAGGATATTTCTGGCCCTCCCTATTTCGTGATTGCATCATTGTAGTCAAGAGATGCGAGCAATGTTAGCGCTTTTCTCATAAGGCAAGAGCCCCTCCCGTTCCTCTACACCCTATCATCGTTGCTTGCCACTTTTGTAAATGGGGGACCGACTTCATGACTTGCAACCTGCCATCATTAGTAAATCATAAATACATCATAGTGGCTGTCAATTATTTCACCAAGTGGGCAAAGGCTATGCCCACATACGACAACATAGCAGAAACCACTGCTCAATTTCTGTTGAACCATGTGATTGCCTGATTTGGAATTCCCAAGGAGTTAGTCTCCGATCGTGGGAAACACTTCGAGATTGAAGTTTTCCAGGAGCTGTCTCACCATCTCGAATTCACCCATGAGTTCGCACCCCTATCCAATGGGCAGCTAGAAGTTGTGAACAAAGTCCTCAAAACTATGTTACATCGCATGGTGAATAACGATAAAACAAACTGGCTCCATATGATTTTCTTTGCCATGTAGGCATACCGCACGGCTGTCAAAAAATCCACTGGTTTTACCCCCTTCCACTTTGTATACGGGGGCGAAGTCATGATTCCCATAGAACGCGAGATCCCGAATTTACATGCCACCATCAAACTCCTCGATGATAACCAACCTCTAGAACAACGTTTAGTACAACTAGAGTTTGTCGACGAAAGTCGACGACAATCACTGCAACACAACAAGGCCCACAAGAAACGGGTAAAATCATTGTTCGACTGCCACATCACCCCTCGCTCATTCACCGAGGGAGAGCTAGTCCTTCACTACCATGTCGCAAAAGAAGCCCTAGGGCCAGGAAAGTTTGAAAATTTGTGGAAAGGACCCTACATCATAAAACACTACCTCCTCAAGGGGGCATACATATTTACAGAGCCGGATGGAACGTGCCTCAGAAACCCTGTCAACGACCTTTATCTCAAGAAATTATACCCATGAGGGCCAAGAAGTCCCTCCCCTAGAGTCAATGTACACAAACCCAAAAAATTTAAATTTTTGACCAAAAGAATTGTCACAAAACACGCTCTAGTGCCACAAATGGATTACCAACCTGACCATTCCTTCGGATTTTCCAATGGAGCATCACAATGGTCTCAAAGTTTAGCAGAATCCACCTGGGTTATCTATCACCCTGACAGATCACCACTCTGCACCAATGGTGTGTATATCGGCTCAAGAACAAATAATCAGGCAGAATATGACGACTTCATCAGACTAATGTGCGTCGCCCTCAATCAAGGCATACGCCATATGAATATGTACCTTGATTCCCAGTTAATAGTGTCGCAGTTAAACCAAGCATTTGAGATAAGAGATTCACATCTATTTAGAAAATACTTGTGTGCAAAAATATTAAGCCGACAATTTGACCACATTACATTCACACATGTACAAATAAGTCAAAACCAAATAACTGATCTCATAGCTATCAATATTCTAAATTGGAATGCATGTTGGATAAACCATCATACATAAAAAACAAAAAACATAGAAAACTTAGATATCCATCAGCATAGCATAATCCATAAATAAAAATAGGGGGTGCACCATGTAGAGCCTCAAAAAATATCTCTTGCATATATATACCAAAAATGTATGTGTCTGAGTACAAAAAATAGTGTCTTGGACCCATAAGTCAGCCCAAAAGATACACCAGTAGAAGCCAAAAAAAATAGGGGAAGCATCCTCATAATGGACACTTTACCCATGTAAAATAAGACTCTAGGGTGGTTCTCCCCCAGGTGAGGCACCTGGACCCACAACTTCTCCCGGTACCAGTACTTGAGCTGCTGCCAAAACGGAGATCGCCACCTGACGTAAAACTGGCCAATAGCCCCTCTCCCGGGCCATCAAGGTATCCAACCAAGCATCCTAGAGGTCATCCACAAAAACTTGGGTAGGAATCCCCTGGGTCAAGCAGTCCAATCGACCCCATGCATCCTCGAAAGTAGTCACTTGCTCGGTCAACTCAACCACACGAGTCTCAGCCGCATCTACACGAGCTCGCTTAGCAGTAGTTTTGGTATCAACTGAGTTGCTACCCTCCCCCGAAGGGCTAACCTCTCTTCCTTGTGCTCCACCCAGAGGCTGCGTAGGAGCTCCTCCCTGTCCCCACGAGCTCCTCTAGGTTGCCGAATCGGATGGTGTCCCACCAACTGAGCCATAGGATGACTGAACTCGCAAACATCTACAAGAGTAACCCAGACTATGTCAGTGTCATCATAGTACACATATAAAACATATATAATCAAGTAGACACATAAAATACAAAAACATACCTGCGGGCCCCCAATCATATCCACCGAGCAGACCCATGTCTGTCTCTCCTCTAAAGTCCATCCCTGCATAAGGTAAAGGCATGAAAATTTGAGGGTTGGCCTCAAACCAAGCCTCCGTGGTGGCATTCCAATAATGCCCCACCGTACCTCTACCTCCGCGAGGCATCACAGGAGCCCACCTCCTCATATGAGGCTCTTGTGGCCCCCCAGCTGGCAGTGCCACCATAGGTATCAACAACACCATTGAATTATACATGATGTTACACAAATGCTGGCATAAGTAAATAACTTCAATCCATCCCAAACCTTGGAAAGTTGTGCCAGCATCTCGTCATAAAAAAATGGGAAAATTCAAAAAAGTGCCCGGCCCTCAGCTGGCGCAAGACACTGATCTGCGGTCCCGATACCCGATGAGGAGCAGACAACCCCGCCAGTCACACAATGGCTGCCAAAGCACACCGCTTGGCCAAATCTGTCACTGTAGCAATTTTTATGCACCCCTCCATTAGGGGCGCCTTGCCCAATGGCTTGCTGAGAATATCTCAAGATCCACTCTCCCAGAAGGAAGTGGATACCGAAGCACCTCACCCTGAGGTAGAAACCCGATCAAAAAATAGATATCCATCTTAGGGCGGATAACAAGGTCGCACCCCCACAAAAACATCACCTTGCGCCACCTTTTCTAGCATCAGACCAAGTAGCGCAAAAGATGATCCTGTGATCGTAGCAGGTAATTCTCCATGAATTTTAGAAGACCCCAGCACGCCAACTTTTGGCGCACGTTAACATCAACAGCCAAGGAAAAATGGAGATCGGGCCAATCCCTCTTCCTCCACAACATCCTGTCATAAAAAACAGGAACACATCAGTCACACTGAAAAATAGATAAATTTTTCCAATTTTTTTTGAATAAAATAGCTTCAACTCTCTGCACGTCTATTCCTCTAATAGGCACGAGGAGGATGCATCTATCCTTCTCAAAGACGCACCAAATGTGCACCCAAAGCTATGACATACGTGCTAAATGCGTGCAAAACCTTATTTTTGCCTGTGCTTGTACCTTGATTTCCCGCGCTGTCAAGGTAAAAAATAGCCTAAGATCTGTACAAACCCATATTTTATGGAACCTGGCACTGACACACTGAAAAAATTGAAATGCAAGATGTCTTGGAGCTTACCTGACTCGAAAATTTCTTATCCTGGGTGCTCAGGCTGACCGCAATGGAAAGAATTGCTTCATAGAAACCTTTGACCTCTCAAAACCTCCAATGATCAACTAACACAAAGGAACTGAATTGAGCCATATTCGCCTATATGTCGCCCTTTTCAGAAAATTTGGAGGACCATAACGAGAGCTTAGAGGACCTAATCACTAGACTAAAATAAACACTGTGATCAACACTCCATAATGCCCAAGGGTGGTGCCACACATTCACACCCCCAAAAAAATAATTTTTTTGTGCCGACAGGTATGCCCTCTCTCATGTTCTTTTTAAAGCACATGTATTTCAATAATATTTGAATAAATAAGATGCTTTCACTTGGGGTATTTGTTTTTGCAGGTAGTGTGCAAACCATCCACCACTCCATCCACTGAAATTTACAGAGCAGGTATCATTCTACCCTCATATACCCTCAGCATGATAGAGTCCCAAAAAAACTCTACATATCCTGACATCATTTCTCCATAAAAAATTAACCATAGGTTCCAAACACCCGACCATGTTTATCATCACCCCACTTCTATACATGATAAACATCCTTGTTGGTTGGTAGAGCCTCCCCTTCATGGCGCCCGTCACCCAAAGTAGACCATATATTACAAAAAATAGTGACGCCATGTCCATACCACTTTAATCCGGGAAGCACCTCATGCCCATTCAGCCATGCATCGGGTCAAGTTTTACCATATAAAAAATAAAACCCCTTTCCTGGACGACCAGGTTTTGCAAGAAGATCGAAAGCACACTACCGTGCCTCACATTTGGCCTACCATACCTCCATCAGCATAGCCCATCTGTGACATTTTCCATCCGCTTCATTAACCCCACACATGAGACCAACCAATGGGCCCCCCATCCTCAGAAAAAACACCTTCCTCACATCATTAGTGAGCGAACACTTTCATGTTTTGGGGCACCTGTCTCCGTGTTTTGTACAAACCAGACCCCATTATTTTATTCTTTTGGTAAGTGTACAAAGACTGCAAATGGTGCACTATGTCCCCCACCCACCCATCCATTTTTTCTCTCATGGAAGCAGTCCCTGGTCACCCTTGGTCGGAGTATCACACCCTCATGCATAAGCCACAATGACATTCATAACCAATATATACCCACCCTGGATTTCCTACTGACTCTAAGGATTTCTCCATCAGAAATAGTTATGACTACCGCCAAGTTGCTTTTTATACTCCGACCTTGGGCCACTGAATCCCCATCATCAGTTTTCAGTTACCCGTCGCCATAATTCCTATGTTAAACCTATCACATCCAGGATTTCGATCCCCTGTATCAGTGACCCTCTCGTTCGGTTGAGGCTTCCTTTTTGTCGACATCAACACCTATTTTCCAAAAAGGAAGCGGTGCTTTGGATCACCCCTCTCCACAAAAGGGGCGTCCTCGGGTGGAACTATGGGATACATCATTTCCCATAGATGTCATTGATCCTCCTGTCATTCGACTAAAACACAAGATTTCATGTCAAGATGGTATTGTACCTTAAAAGTATTGCACTTTGATCAAAATTTTCAAAGACCCGTGCCTTTATAAGCGTCTCTTTCTGCAATGCTTACACGAGAAGGTCCCAACCATCAACTATGCGTATAATGCGCATTTATATGCCATACTAAGTTTACACATATGGGTACCACATTCCACCTATTTTCAAAGAAAAACGCCCTTGAGGGCGTCAACGATCATCGTCATCAACCAACAGATCACTACCATACTAGTGACACAGACATAATATGTATCTGTCAAATAGATTTGTTTAGCTACCCAAGGCATCACGATCATGGGACATGATTGCCTCGTAGAAAATTTTCATATATTGTATTATACCATTTGTTGCAGGGATCCCACAAGACATGGTCGCTCTTCGACCTGGTGCAGGGTGTCTCCAACTTCGTGCTACATGCATGTCTCTGTCTCTCTACGCACACATAAAAGAAACTATAATGTATTTTGGCTATATAGTTATTCCTAGACCTCACACATTAGGGGGCAATTGTTATCACTGGAAAATCGGACAAGAAAAGATGACATTATTTAATGTCATACAGAAGAATTTACAAGGCTCGGAGACATTAGAGAATCTAAAGTATTTAAAAAATATCTAAGGTCTAACAGGAAAATCAAATTGCGCACTGAAGGAACTAGTAAAATGCACCTTTGCGCGACTTTTCCTCAAAAATCCACGTGAACCTGAGAGTAGAGAAAGTCACTTTCTGAGACCACAAGGAACACTCTAGGACATTGATCCCACACTTGAGGGCGCCTGATGACAGCCGCCCAAGCCTCCTTAGGACCTCAAGGGAGCACACAATGGAATAAATGTGGCACACAATGGAATCACCCTCCTCTCTTGGGTCACCATCCACAAATGTACCAAGAGAGGGAAGGAGAGTTTGAATTATCCTATAAAAGGCCACCAAGAGATGAAAAATATGAGAACACATTGTTATGTTGGCCAGAATTTCCCCAAGAAATACCAACAGTATGTGATCCGGAGCAGAGATAGAGGGGACTCAGTTGTTGGCCATCCAACACCTCCAATCCACAATAGTAGAGAGAGGGATAATTTGTGCCAAGGTAGCTAGGAAGTAAAGACATCCTTGCATCGAGACTTGGAACTCTCTAGTTCTAAGGGCACCTTGGAAAGTGGGTAAAAGTTTCATCCTTCATTCTTGCCAGCACTCAATAAGAGGGGACGTAAGCGCCACCATTTGGATTATTGAAGTTGTTTGACTCTATTTAGAGCTTTTGTATTATTTGGTTTAGTTTAGTTTTTATGTTTTGAATATGAATTATATTTCTGTATCTAGTATGTTTATGTCTTATCATGTTCCACTAACTTGCTTGACTCCATTTATTTTCTGCCTGTGACCAATAACTTAAGAGGGAAAAACCACTCCTCTTAAGTAGGTGTGATTTTGTACATTCGTGCACCAAAGACACCTACACAATTGAGATCAAAATTATTCATACAAATCTTCATAATATAGTAGTTCCTTGGTGTCAACTTGAAGCCCTAGTAATATGGATCTTGGATTGAAAATTCATGATTGTGGTTATGTGATCCAATACTTGTGCTCTCCAATTGTGATAACATACTCCCTGTTAACAATGGAAAATCGTACAACAAAATTTGACATTATTTAATGTCAAGAAAAAGGATTTACAGGGTTGGAAGACATCACAGAATCTGGAAAGTATTTAAAAATCTCTAAGGTATGAGGAAAATCAAATTTGAACAAGTCCTAAATGCTCTTTGCGCGCCTTATGGACGGAAATGCGCGTAATCCTGGGAATGGAAAAATGTTGCTTTCTGAGACCATACAAAGCAAAGGACAAGTGATTCCTCACTTGAAGCCGCCTAAGGACAACCACCAATTCCTCCTTAGACACCAAGTGAGAACACAATGGAATATTTGGAGCACAAAAGGGAATCATACCCCTCTCTTGGGTCACCATCCACAATGTACCAAGAGAGGGAAGGGAGGATTTGAAATCTCCTATATAAGGCCACCATGAGATGAAGAATTGGTGAACACATTGTTATGCTGCCCAAAATTGCCCAAGCAATACTAGCAGTGTGTGATTCGGAGTAGAAGATAGAGGGAACTCAATTGTTGGCCATCCAACAAGTTCAGTCCACCACCATAGAGAGAGAGGGAGACTGCACCGAGGCAATCTTGGGATAAAAACATCCTTGCATCGGGACTTAGAACCCATGTTCTAGGGGCTCTTTGGCAAGAGGGTAAAGTTTCACTCTTATTAATACTAGCGCTCAATAAGAGGGGCCTAGAGCCACCGTTTGTATTATTTTTGTTGTTTATCTCTTTTCAGAGCTCGTGTTTATTTGTTTTAGTTTTTAGGTTATATATGCATGATATTTCTCTATCTAGTATGCTTATGGTTCTAGCTTGTTCCACTAACTTGCTTGAATCGACTTCTTTTTCTGCCTGTTACCAATAACTTAAGTGGGTAGACCACACCCCTTAAGTTGGTGTGATTTTGTACATACGTGCACCAAACACACTCCAACAGGATTGGCGACTCCACTAACGTTTATTAACACGTTTATGTGGTTGTGCCTTTTTCTTGTAGATACCTCTATCTATGCTATGGAGTGGAGCTGAATTTCGCCTGATTTCTCTTGCAGTCCCTAGTTCATCCCAAGTGACAGACTGAAGCATAACAACTCCAAAAATTTCTTTTGCAGGACTTTACGTGCTTTTTCGTCCCACAGAAGTTCCCAGGGCATGTGTTCAGAGCTGACCCGCGTGTAGACAACGTGCCTGTTTCAACCTTTTGCACGCAAAATATAGAATGATAAATTTCTCCCATGTTTTTGTCTTTTCCTGCTTGTAAAATGCTCGGTAGCCCCTAATACACCTGCCCGCACTGGTTGTGGTACCCCGCAACTTGCTAAAGCTCACTCTTAGTGGATTTTTGTAGGCTTAGTGTCAGTTTTACTTCAATTTGAATTTTGAAAAGTTCACACATAGTTTAAGTAGGGGGGGAAAATAAATTGCATTCCGAATTTTTTTTATGTTTTGCAAATTTTGGTACCAACACACCTAGATAACTAGCCAAAGCAAGTGGTTCGACACTGCTGCTCAGGCCCGCTGCGACATCGCCACTACTGCCCGTGAATAACTTGCGCGCCTAGAGCAAGGGCTCCCTCCCACAACCATGGAGGATCTGAGTTTGCCCCAGGCTCCTCTGCCCCCTCCGCCTCCATCCACCGATGAAGCCTTTAGATCGCTGCTGGCTTCGCTTCCAAAAAAGAAGAAAATCGAAGCTGCCAAGTTCATGAAGAAGCTCGATGAAATTCCAGAGATATCCCTTCCTCCTGAGGGACCGATCCAGGTGGCCTTGTTTCTAGCAGATCATGCCCTTGTGGGTCAGTTTACCGGTCTTTGGCCCTCTCTTAAAACAACTGAGACCTAGGTGGTAAAAAATTGAGCTCCTTGGATCAAGAACAATGTAACCTCTTACTTCTTGGGAAGGGGCTATTTTCTGTTCAAATTCATATCAAAAGTGGATAAATATCTGATCTTTAGTAATGCCCCCTACTTCATGGGCCCTCAAGGCCTGTATCTTAACAAGTGGACGTCGGACTTCGATCCAAAAATGGATGTCCCAACGGATGTTCCAATCTGGGTAAGGCTGCTGAATCTGCCAGTGCATTTATGGAACTGGGATTCATTGAAACACATAGGCAACGCTCTGGGAAAATTTATCAACTGAGAAAATAACAAGGATCAATATGACTGTGCTTGAATCTGTATCGAGGTCAACCTAGAGATGGGTTTGCCGGAGGCAATAAAAATCAATGTTGACAGTTGATCCCATGTGCAAAAGCTTGACTATGAGAAGCTTCCTTTCAAATGCCAAAAATGTCATGAATACGGGAACTTTGCTATGGGTTTCCCGAGTAATGGAGAGGCAGAGAAAGGTAAAGAGGAGGGTTGGAACCAGGTTAAGTGATCAAATACTTCTAAAAAATACGCAAAATATGTTGGGGCTTCAAAAGGAAAAGGTTCTCAGTCAGCTTCTGATCAGAAAAACCCTATTCCTAAAGGGAAAGAAAATAAGTTTGGGCCTCTTATTTCAGATTCAGTAGAGGTCCAGGATGTTGAGATGCAAAATAAAGGGATCTCGGACAAAGGTACACCCTCAGGATCGAAGCAGGGTGAAAGCGCCTTAGAAAGATCTAAGGAAAAGCAAGCATAAGCTGAAGAGGAGGAACCAGACTCGAAAGAATCTGAGGAGGAAGGAGAAATAGGGGAATCACAAATCTCAGCTAGAAGATTGACAAGAGGTCGAATGCCTGCCCAGGAAAAGAGAGAACAAGAAACATACAAAGATAAACTTCAAGGCAGTCAACCAACCCTTGAGAAATTATTGGAAAAAACTCCCAAGATGACAAGAAACCAGACACAGGGCTCCAAGGGAGCTCATCACACTAAAAAAAGTAAGTGATGAAGGTTGTCTCCTGGAACTGCAGAGGTTTGGGAAGCAAAGTGAAAGAAGAATCCATGAGAAGCATGCTTCGGATAGAAACCCCAAATATTCTTCTAATCTAGGAGACAAAAATGGAGGACAAAGTTTTCCTCCAAACAAGTAAGAAATTTTGGAATAATGGTGGAGGATAGGCCGTCTCTGCTCGAGGAGCTTCGGGCGGACTGGGAACTCTATGGAATATAAAAAAATACTCGATGGTCACTGAGATCCTAAATACTCATTGGCTGTATTTGAAACTCCAGCATCTTGAAACAAAGGAGTTATTTAGCCTCTTCAATGTGTATGTCCCAGTTAACGCAAGAGAGAAGAAGTCCTGCTGGGACTCTATCAGAAATATGGCAGAAATAGAGAACCTGGAAAACATCATCATGGCTGGTGATCTCAACCTCACCTTGCTTATGTTTGAGAAGCGAGGAGGTAGCATCGTTAGAGACTCGACAAGGGAATGGGTGGAGGACCTCATGCAAGATTGGGATCTACTCGACATCAAACCCTTCAACGATAAGTTCACTTTTTCAAACAAAGAGTCTGTCCAAGTCATATTGCTGTTAGACTAGACAAATTTCTTGTTAAAAGCTCTTTTTTTCTTCTAGGACTAGAGGCTAGAATGAAAATTCTTTCTTGCATCGTCTCAGATCATAAGCCAATCAAGCTTGAGTTGTTGGCCCAAAAGGATCTTGGCCGTATTCCATTTAAATTTAGTCCTTTATGGATTAAAAACCCGAACTTCATGCAAAGGGTCAAGGAAAGTTGGAACTATCCTGTAAATGGCTTGCCTTTCTTTGTTTGTGAGGAAAATCTTAGAAGATTTAAAGAAACGTTAAAAATTTGGGTCAAAACCCTCCCTAATCCAGTAGCAGAAAGGAAACATACTCAAGCCAGTCTTCAGACCCATAATTTTCAAATGGAAGATGCAGTCATTACTAAATAATTTCTAAACAGGGACGCAAATTTACAACATAAGTTCCATAAGGCTTGTTTGGCGGAGGAAGAGTTTTGGAGACAAAAGTTTCGCAGTATTTGGCTGAAGGCGGGAGACATAAATACATCCTTCTTTCACAAACAAGCCCAAGCGAGAAGAAGCTTCAACTCCATCTCAAAAATCAAGGAGAAGTCCATTATCCACAATGGTTTCATGAGAATTAAAAGGGCAGCTTTCTCTCACTTTAAAAATCTTTATAGCGAAGAAGGTGTGTGGAATCAGAACTCTAAATTTCTGGATGTGGTTCCCACAGATATTACCTCCAAGATGAATCAGTCCCTGGAAGCAAAGGTCACTAGAGAGGAAATAAAGGCTACTCTCTTTGCCATGGATCCTGACAAAATCCCTGGACCAGATGGCTTCACAGCAATATTTATTCAATCATGTTGGCATATAGTGGAAAAGGACTTACACAAAATGGTATTGAAATCCCAAGCCTGCCAGAAAATTGGGGGCAGCACAAATTTTGCCTTTCTCGCCCTCATCCTGAAGGAAAAGGGAGCCAATGCTTTTAACATATTTAGACCTATTTCACTATCCAACATTGGCTACAAATTAATAACCAAGGTGATAGACAACAGATTGAAAGTTATACTTCCTAATATTATTCCAGCGAATCAAGGTGGTTTTGTTCAAGGGAGGAAGATTGTTGATAATTTAATTCTAGTGTAAGAGGCGATCCATTCAATCCTGCAAAGAAAAGAAAAGGGAATGGTTGTCAAACTTGATTTAGCTAATGCATTTGATCAAGTTAGGCACAAATTCCTCCTTGGTGTATTGCACAATTTTGGGTTTGGGACTGAATTCATCAACTGGATCAGTGCTTGTATCTTTGAGCCTTGGATAGCCCCTTTGGTGAATGGGCGAGCTGCGGGCTTCTTCAAAGCTACAAGAGGACTTCGGCAGGGATGTCCTCTTTCGCACCTCCTTTTTGTTCTCCAAGCCTGTATTTTAAGTTTCTATTGAACAAGAAGCTGCTTGATCAAGATATTTTGGGATATAGCCACAGGAGTTAAAAATATTAATCATGCATTGTTTGCTGACGACTTTCTGTTGCTGGGCGCAGCCTCTCTACTTTCTGCTACCAAATTCAAAGAAGTGTTGGATGAATATTGTGATGCCACGGTCAACAAATTAAATAAAGGGAAGTGTTATATTTATTGCTGGAACATTTCAATCTGTGTTCTAAGTGCTATTTCCAAATGTCTGGGTTTTGTTGGCTCTGCCAATTGGACTTCATTCAATTACTTGGGCCTCCCAATCTTTCAAAAATCCGCCTTCAGAAGAGATTGGCTCCCTCTGATCCATAAATTCAAACTTAGGATCTAGGCATTGGGTTTTTCTTGGCTAAACATTGCTGGTAAGACAATGTTGATCAAGGCTATCCTCAACAATATTCCTATCTTTCAATTTTCAATTCTATTGGCTCCAATCTACATCCTGAAGAAGATGGAGGAGCTCATTCGCAGATTTTTCTGGAAAGGGGGCAAACAAAATGAAAATAGAATCCCTCTTATCAGCTGGGATAAAGTTACCAAACCTCTTATGGAAGGTGGACTGAATTTTAAAGAGCTTTGCTCTCAAAACATTGCTATGGGAGCTAAAATTGTTTGGAGGATCATGGATTCTAAGCCAGGTTGGGCACAGAAAGGACTTTGGAGGAAATATTTTAGAGGACATAGGAAACGATGCCTTGAAAAACCCATCCCAAAATCAGGTTTTCTCTTGTTTAAACTCTATGCACTGGCAATCCCTCTGATCCAATCTCATGCATATTGTATCCCAGGCAATGTCAAACTCATCAAAATTTGGAAGGACAACATCATGTACAAGCCTCCTTTAGCGGATTACCATTCGCTGCATTTGCTGCATATTTGGATGAAAAATGTTGGTCTAATTACACTGTGGGACATCTCCTGTTGGGATGGTAGTCGCTGGTCAGGATGGAAGCAAATTTAGGTTCCTATGGAGTTAAAGATAGACTTTGATTCTTTGCTCGTACATCTTCATGGCATGGCATCGATTCATGAAAGGAAGCTGAATAATCATGGTTGGGGCCAATCTGGCTCCTATTCTGTAGCTATGGGCTACGCAAAACAGTTGGAGCTGCCTCACGTCCCTCCAAACCTAGCGATTTCGAAAGGGCTATGGAGGCACAAATCCATTCCTAAAATTGAATTTTTTTTTTTTGGCTTATGTGCCACAATAGAAACTTGACTGATAATAGATTAAAAAACAGAGGCTTCCAAGGACCTTCAAGATGCCATATGTGCTGTGAAAATGAAGAGAATGTTTTCCATCTTATGCTGGAATGTAAATTTGCTACAGAGGTTTGGCATGAGGCTCTGGCTCCTTGGGGAAATAGCTTCGCTCTGCCTGCTTCCATTTCTGATCTGTTTGCTAATTGGCTTCACAAATATCCAGGTGGGCTCCCTAAGAATGATAGCTTTAAATCCTTCTGGCTTTCCCTACCAAAGATAACCTGTTGGAAAATTTGTCTTGAAAGGAATAAAAGAATTTTCAGAGACAAAGAGTAGAATGCAAAAATAATCATAGTCAAGATCAAAAGTCAATTAAAAGAAAACTTGGGAGCTCAACTTGAAGCAACAAATTTAAGCCAACAGGATTTGGAATGGGGCGACATGATGGGCCTTCAATTATTCATTGTAGCAAGGAAAAATAAGATAAGTAAATAATGGCAAATCAAACTCAATGAGAAAGATTTTTCAGAATAGATTATTAAGCAAGCCATCCACTTCTTATTCTTCGACGGGGCTGCCAAAGGAAATCTCGGGAAAGATGGTGTTGGTGGTGTCATTAAGAATCTAGAGGCCAAAATTGAGCACAGTTATGCCTAGTGCTTGGGACATACCACTAGCATTCAAGCATAAGCACTTGCTCTTCTCTAAGGCCTCAAGCAAGTCAAAAAATTCAGCATAAAAGAGGTAACCGTTATAGGCAACTCTCAATCCATCATAAAAACTATTGTGGATAGTTTTGTCCTTAAAGATCTCAGATTTTCAATATTGGTGAAGAGAATAAAATCAATGTCAAAAACACTTCAAAGAGTGAACTTATTCCATGTATTGTGGGAGAATAATAAGGACGCAGATATAGAAGCCAACAAAGTTGTTCTTATTTCCACCGGCACTCTTTCAAGCGACAGGGAATATGAATGGGCTCCTATTCCTTAATTCCCAGTGTCATGTTTTACTACATATTATTATAGCAATTCGTTTGTATCCACAAGTTAGGGAAAATTTCGGAGATTGAAGCGATAGCTAGTTGTAAGAAATACCGGCACATAAGTACTCGGGCCATAGATATCAAGATAGGCGGGGAAAATTGGGAACTGCCCCGAAATTTTATAATCTGTTTTGAGACATTCATGCCAAAGCTCTAATACAAATCCATAAACATTCTTGTAAAAAAAAAAAAAAAAAAAACTATCCAAAGTATGTGGCCCAAGACCACGCATGCGTAACTAGTTTCTTTTTTCTAGTGTAAAAGTTATTAGTTTAGTTCAATTTTTGCACTAGGATTTTCGAGACTAGGATTGAATTGTTTATAGAAGAGCAAGTAATATCTGCTACCTTTGCACCCTCCGGAGATCCTAGGTAAGCATATGAATGCTCCCTATTCACAACTCGCCATCTCCCTGTAGTTGGTCACATAGATTAACTAGGAAAAATAGAAAGCGGCCCATTATCCGCACATGTTTTTCTTTTGAGCCAGGAACAATACAACCTAGTATAAATAGGGGATTTTGTAAAGGATCATCGAATATCCACACGTTCAAACTATGTGCTTGTCCACTTTAGTGCTCATACACAGTCACTCACTAAGCGAAGCAAAGACACCTAAAAATAACTTAACCAAACTCACTAAATTCTCCCCAGAGGGGCCACAAAAGAATTTATAGCTTAAGTTAGGATCAAAGGGGTAGGCATCCAATAAGCTGCCTTGATCATACTTCATCTTGAAACATAGAATTTTTTTGTTTAGGGAGCTTCAAATCCACCTATCAGCCCACGACAAAGATAACCCAAGCGCGGTAGAGACTCGTTTCAGAGGGGGTTAGGATTAGGCAGAATGCGGGCAGGTATCAGTCAGGGCTACCTAACTTGGCTGATACTCGGTACTATTAGCTGAATTACCAAGAAGCCCAAGACTCGAACGCTCACATGGGACGGTGGTTCTTAGTGGCCAAAAACTAGGGCATCCTTTCCTTATAGGTGACAGTGCAGGCAAGTGTTAAACCCTCTACCCTTACCTTGGTGGATTTTATTTGGTTAACTGGGGGCATCCCCAGATCTTACGGGACGTTGTGCCAGCACTCATAAGAAATATTCTCAAGGGCGTTACATTTGAGTGTGTGAGGATGCATAGGTCTTCTAGGATTTTGAGTATTATATGCAAACAAACAAAAACAAATTTTTTGATTGCTTGATCACATAGATTAACTTAAAGGGAAATTTATCTTATTTTTCGCTTTGTTTTATGTATGTGACAAGAAGTTTGCTTTGATCATAGACTCTATCATCTCAAATTTTTCCAAAACCAAACTTGGTCAACACTAGAACGAACCCAACGGGACCTCGTCGATCTAGGCGCCTTTTGGACCTCCCCCCATTACTGGGAGGGGTTCCTGGTCTTTCGCCATTTAGGCGTCAAAGATGAAACACTGCGACCATTATTGGTTCATCCTTTATTGGGGCATCCTTAGTTGGGAACCCTAGTCAGTCTCCCAACACCACACCACAGACCACTCCTCCCATGAACCCTAGAGGGCAGAGGAGTGCGTTCCATTTGGGAAGCCAACCGAATACATAACAGGGTAAGTCGCAGACTAACCCTCTTCCTAACCTGAACTTTGTGTTTTTTCACAGTGCAATGACGTCAACCTCCCAGTCACCTCTCTTAGCTTCGTTGAATCTACCCGATTTAACCAAGCTGACGAATTACCCCATCACACACAATCCTACATGGCCTCCAATGCCCATGAAGCTCCCTTCGGATATTCCAAAGTTCAAAGGAAAGTAAGCGGAAGACCTAGGTAATCATGCCATGACCTTCCACCTATGGTGCTCATCGAACAATATCATTGGCAACACTATTCGATTGAGATTATTTCAACGCACTCTAACAGGAGTAGCTGTGAAGTGGTACGTGGAGCAACCCTCAGCTTCACATGGAACCTTTGGTGCCCTCGCCACTACATTCCTAACATATTTTCAGTTACCCATTCACCGTGATTCCAGAATGGAATTACCGATACATTTTATATAGACCCCCGCCGTCCATATCTCGAATCATCTCCATGAATGGAGGCGACATCGCAGTTTATGTAAAGCTAAACTTGACGATCGGGTTCTCTTAGATTTGTTCTTGAAATTTTTTACAGTAGATATTTCAAAGGATGTGGCACAACAACGACCCACATCCGAAGAGGACACTATCATTAAAGCCCAATAGCTTGAGCTGATTTATATGCAGTTAGGATACATTTATAACATCCTTCATAACGCCCCGCACGTACAAACTTATTAAGAATTTCCAGGCATGTCGAACTCTGCAGACGCACTAATTGGGTCATTGACCCAAGGTTACCTAGGCAGCAACAGTCAAAACCCTGGTTACAAATACACTTCTACCCAGAACGTACCTCAACCTGGTTTTCAAAGTCATCATATGCCTCAGCAAAATTTGACCAATAGGGCGCCAGTGTATCACTAGGGAGGACCTTATTCTCTGGCTCAGGGGAATCAGTACACAGAAAGAAACACTTACAGAAGAGATCCCCTCCAACAGCCAGGTGCAAACCAGGGACCACATTATGCTCAATCCCCAACACAAGACCCACCTATGCAAACCAATGCACAGGTGAAATTTGTGCAGTCGTCCCAAAACCAACCACACCAATACAACCATGAGAACTACCCTCTTAACGTGGTGAGGAAAAAATCCAAAAACAAGCCAAAAGGGAACCCTGGACAGGGGGCAACAACCAACATCACCCACCACGATCCTAGGCTAGAGGCAGCTCCAACCAGAATCATAGCCAGGAGCTGAGCAATACCCAACGACAGAGCAAAAGGCCACCTCTTAGAACAAACCATTCTTGTTCGATATTTCTTGAGTACGGCCACTATACTCATCACTATCCTGATCTCCCCTAGATGAAGAAGCTACATAGTAACCGAGGACAAGGAGGATCTTCCTAGCAACCAGCTATGATGCAAGAACCTTTCCCCCATCAAGGAACGGTAAGAACTCAGCAGCAAAATAGAAAATCAGCCATGAAATCTATATGACTGGTGAAGAGATGTTTTTCCAAACACAGAATCACAATTACGACACCCCACCAGACACCAATACGTCAGGGGAAAGTACTAGTGCACCAACTGCACCTTCGATCATATCAAAGATTCCTATAGAACCATTGCCAAAAATGGAAAAGGGACCCAATAGGCGAGCAGGAAGATACTCCAAAGCAGCCCATAATTATAGTATCGTGGACGATTAGCACAATCTCTCGCTGCGATGTCAGCTTTGGAAGTATTGCAATCATTCCCAAAACAACAGAAATCCCTACTTTCCACGTTAGGCGCTATCGACCCTGTCGATACACGCCTAATGGCTTTTGAATTAGACAAAGCCACCCCTAGGCTTCCTTCCATGGTCGCCTTCCTGATACCAGCGTCGGTCCAGAATATCACTATTCACTGATGTGTCATAGATGAGGGTGCATCCACATGCATCATGTCCAAAAATGTTTGGCAGAAGTTAGGGTCTCCCGAACTAAAACCCTCAATTATTACACTTAGAGCATATGATGGTCGTCCATCAACCCCCTTCAGCCTCTACCAAAACGTCCTAGTCTTCTTGGCCAAAAAGACAGTCCACATAGACATTGAAGTCTTGGATGCACACCTGGACTACAATATACTCCTTGGACGAAGTTATATGTACGCCATGTCTGCCATAGCATCCTACGTCTATCGCATCATGATGTTCCCCCACGAGGACCACATCATTACTGTAGACCAATTGACGCACAGTGAGAAGCGACCCCTAACAAAAATTGATGTAATTCTACCCTATGTAGACACATCCTCGGATGCTCTCTCACGGTATCAAGAATATGGCCCTGGCCAATTCAAAACGTCATTTGTTCTAGGGTCATTCCTAGGAGATCCTCTCATAATCCCTGAGTCATCGCCTGATGTCACAGGGGCTCCGGTGTGCATGATGCCCACATCAAGCACCAAAGCTAGTCAAGACACGGACACAAGTAGTAATGGCACCGAGTCGTCGGCCACGACAACCTCTCTAGCCTACGTCGCCTCCTCCCAAACCCCTTTCCTCTACCCCCCAACTGGTTTCTTCTCCTAGCAGGTTTTGGAAACACTGATATTACCCAAAATATCATTGGAAATCCCAGTTTAGTACCTCATTCCCCCTACAAGAATAGGATCCACCCATGTTATTGCCATAGAATTGAAGCCACTCAGTTTTGAGGAGGCCCCACTCATCCAAGAAACAGTCGAAACCACCCTTGCAAAGGAAATTCCCATTGAAAAACCGGTGATTACGACTAAGAAAATTGAGAAAAGAGGAAAGAATATGGTGACCCCCACCATTAAATGAGAATCACCAGTTTGCACCATATGCGACGTAATAGGTCACCCTACCCATATCTATTTGGAACTGGATGAATTAAAACCACTCCTTGGCTCTGAGACAGACATCGCGACACCACATTCCTGTAAAAAGGAACCTACCACCAAAGGTAAATGAAAAGCATTGTGTACCAATCACGCGTGCGACCTCTACAGCAGCTATGAGCACTATACCCACCATTTTCCAGAGATCCCGTGATATAGGGATGCCTTACACGCCATCGAGCGATCCTATCAAGAGGATCCCTCCATGTGGGCATCTGAAAATGAAACTGGTAGCATCCTGTACCTACAGGAGGAACAATGAAGGGCACAAGAAAGACCCCTAGTCATGCCCGTTATATGTTGCACGCTATGCGATGAACGTGGTCACTTCCTTGAAGAGTGCGCAGCCTTGGAACTCATCCACAGATGGTATCCTATAGAAAGGGTTTACTACGTTGGATTGTCCGTAGCACAATTCATGCCCGTATGCGTCGACAATCACCTTTTGGATAATTGTCACTATATCCCCCGATTCCGACTAGCCCTTGCTAGTTCACGTTCGGCCATAGTCCACCTCTCTCAAGAGGACGACGTGGACGCAGGAAGTCACGAGGGCAGCTCCACAACCCGAAAGATGTGTGAGTGAATCCATCGTATTGATAGTCGAAGATGCGAAACCGGGGAACCCTAGTTACCCCAAGCGCTCTCAAGCGAGACCGGCATGTACCTTATGGAAAACGACGGGTCATGTAGTCATCCAATGTCCCTGGTAGCTTTGTTATGGAATTTTTCCCCATCATACCTCAAACTAATCTCGACGAAACCTTCATATCAAGGATTTTTTGCCTTATATGTCAAGGCAACCATTATACACAACATTGTGCTTATGCCTCGCAACTTTGTCCCACCATTGACATGATTCATGCCATAGAGAAAGAGCAGGCGACCTCCGGGAATGGCATAAAAAGTGCATTCTTTGGGTCGACATCTCCCTGCCCCTCCAATGGCGTGACGAAAAAATTAAGCCCACACCGATGAGAAGCATGACCCCAGTAGAACCTAGGATAACATACGAGACTATGGCCTTTGAATGACCACCAAGTCAACGATACGGCCGAAGCCCCGCCGCAAACGGTCTGCTGTCCTCTTCTCTCCTCACAAATTCTCTCTCCAAACCAAGAGAAGATCATGCGCACCCATTGGTAGATACGTACGAATTTTCACCATACGATTGAATGTGTACAACTCCCCAAGTGAGAAGCGGAAAGAGAAACGTTAAGGTCTAAACTTCCCTAAAGAGGTATGCAAACCTAAGCCAACAATACGGAAATGTAGCGAGAAGACAACTTCTTATATAACGGACCCTTTCCCGAGCATCCACATCGGGAACAACGAGTAGTGTAGAATCTCACACTATCTACTCCATCGACTCGGTGATACGTGCACCATCTGCACGAAGCCAAAATCACACAACATAGATATGCCCACTAATGGAAACATTCGAGCACCTGCAGCAAGCGGGGAACAATTTCCACCTACCGGAAATCGACCATCCTAGTGGGGAACCCACCCTTGCACTCTATAGAATCATATTGTAAATTCTTCCCCCACAAAACGTTGATGACACAATCCACCATGTGTGATTTGTATCATCACATATTGGCTATTAGATTGCTACCATCCCTTTGTCCCGGGATTTCCATCTCATCCCTGTTGCAAATGACCAAGGTACCTTACACTTTTGCATTGATTTCCTGATTTTCATGCTGCCATCGAACTCCTCGATGATACCCGGTATCTAGAACAACACCTAGTATAATTGTTGGGTGTGGAGGCCTCATTATCTTGTTTATTTTGTATCCCGAGTGTTGGATCCATGTGCCTTGTGGGAAGCAACGCCACCCATAATTAAATGCTGCCTGGGGGGTCCAAGGAGAACTTATGTTGTGACTTTATGGAGGCCCCCTAGCGGGGGATTTCGGGGGAGCAACACCCCCGAAGCTAAAAAAATATGTAAAATTGCCTTATAAAAGTATAGTAATTTCTAGTCAATGCCAGGCTTAACTCCATTAGACGGATGATGCGAAGGTAGAAGTTATGTTTATTTTAGGAGTTTTTTTACCTAGAGAGCAACCCCTCTCTTTGTATGAGGGTATTGTATTGCGGCTTGTGTATTGTATGTGTATTCTCGGAATGAGAAACGGATAGGGAGGCTGAGGGAGAGAATGAGGGATATTACGGCTGGTCTGCTTGTAGGTTGTGTCTCTTCATTTTGATGGATAATAGAAAGGAAGGGGTGGTTGTTCGGGGTGGACGTAGCCCAAATTTGGAGTGAACCACGTATATCTGTGTCTCTGCAGTTTTATGTGTTTTTTGCGTGCTTGTGTTTTTGCATATTTTATGTGTTTCATTGCTACGTAATATTTAATTTTCTAACAAGTTGTATCGAGAGCCAAAGGTCTATTTAGGTGATAAACTCGCGAGGAAATAAGGGTTCCTAGTTCAAGTGGGAACAATGGCGGAAGATGGTAAAATTAAATTCGAGAAATTTAATGGCAAAACTTCCCATTGTGGAAGATGTAGATGGAAGATTATACGTATCGAGAAAGATCTATACCTACCATTGAGCGAGAGAAAAACAAAGAAGCCGACGACTATGACGGATGCGGATTGGGATATTCTTGATAAGCACTCGGAAACCGTGCGGTTATGCCTCGCGGCGTCGGTAGCCAATATTTTGAAGGAAACAACAACGAGAGGTTTGATTAAGGCGTTGGAGAAACTTATTATGAAAAACCATCGGCCTCAAACAAGGTATTTCTTATGAAACGTTTATTTAATTTGAAGATGTCGGAAGGTGGATATGTTGCGGACCATTTTAAATGATTTTAATAAAGTTACCGATCGAGTTAAGTTCTCTAGGGTAAAATTTGATGATGAAGTTAGAGCTGCGGTATTTTGTGCTCATTGCCGGAAATTTGGAATGGTTTAGTTATGGCCATTAGTAACTGTTGTCTACGGATCTAGTACTTTAAAGTTTGATGATGTTTTAGGTGCTATCCTTAGTGAGGAAATGCGATGGAAAAGCCTAGGTGAGACATTGAGTAATGCTTTGAGTGCGGATTCTAGGGGAAGAAGAATTGAAGGAAAGAGCTCGGATATCATGATAAATCAAGGAAAGACGGATCCAAGTCTAGATCGGGGATAGTGTCTTTGAAATGTGGAAAGAAAGGACACCTAAAGAAAGGCGCTAGATCTCGGAGAGAAGAAGGAGACGCACGAAGAAAACAATCATGAAGCAAATGTGATGAGTGATGTGTTACAAGATGCTTTGATTCTTTCTTTCTAAAATGTTACTGATTCTTGAGTTGTAGATTGAGGGGCCTCATTCCATACATACGATAAGAAATATTTTTCATGTCTATGTGCAAGGAGATTTTGGACAATTCCATTTGGGTGATAAACCCTGTAAAATTGTTGGAATGGGTAAATTTCTTGTAAAAAATAGAATGGAAACCAATGGCTATTAAAGTAGGTAAGGCATGTTCCAAATATGAAGAAAAATATGATTTTAACGGGGCGATTGGCGGTGAAGGTTGTGTGACAACTCTCACGGACCAAGCTTGGAAGGTCACCAAAGACACTTGGTAATAGCAAAAGGAGAAAAGGTTGGTACATTGTATTTATGCAATGGTTTTCTAACTGTTAATGCTTTAACTTCCAAAGGAGCGAGATGCGGTATTATGACATCATAGGCTCGGACACATGAATAAGGAAAGGGGATGAAGATTCTTCACTCAAAATTTTTTTGTCGGTTTGAATAATGTTGATTTGGACACGACGAGAATTTCATTTATGGAAAACGAGAGAGTCAGATTTATCGGAAGTTGGGAAAGAAAAGAAGCGAAAATTAAATCTGTGCATACGGATGTATGGGGACACACTCGAGTATCATCTCTTGGTGGCTCTCATTATTATGTTACTTTTATTGATGATGCGGCTGAAAAACTTGGATTTGTTGTGACGAATAAATGCGAGTGTATTTGATACTTTCAACAAATGGAAAGCTTTGGTTGAAGTTGAAGGACAAGAAGAAAGTTGACGTGTCTTAGATCGGACATTGGAGGTGAATATTGCGACAAAGTTTGATAGGTATTCTCAGAGCATGGAATTCACGGAGAGGAAAACAATTCCAAGAACACCACAAGAAAACGGTGTGTCGAAAGGATGAATAGAACAATCATGGAGCGTGCGAGGTGCATGAAGTTGCATACGGGATTGCCTTTACAATCCCCAGGCAGATGTTGTAGATACTATTGTTCATCTAATAAACGGAAAGGGCCTTCAAGTTCATCGGATGCGGTATAATTTCCCGGAGGAAGCATGGAGCGAGTAAAGGTAAACTAGTCTTTTTTAAAGCCTTTTGGTTGTATTGACCTTTTGTCCATATTAGTAAAGAAAAATAGAACAAATCTTGAGGAAAAATCAAATAAATGTACCTTTATTGGATATGGTGTTAATGATTTTGGTTATCGCGTATATCATCATGAAAATCACAAAATCATTAGGAGGGTAGAGATGTAATATTCAATGAAAAGGTATTGTATAAAATGAGTTGCGGGGAAAAAGAAACGGGAAAAAAGAAAAAAAATAATACACGATCCTTGATGAGATCACGGAAAAAGGTAAGGTGCACGAAAATAATAATAATCAAGAGCCACAACAACATCAACCATCACACAACAACAAGCACCTCCAAACACCTAAAAGTGGTGTTGAAGATCTACCGGGATAATTAGACCCCCTGAACGATACTCTCCTTCATTATATTATTTAATGTTGGTAAGTTACGCTTGGTGAACTTTGAATGTTATGAAGAATCAATGCGGGTTAAAACTAGGAAAAAGTGGGAGCTAGCCATAGAAGAAGAGATGGACTCCCTAATACATAACGAGACTTGGGACTTAGTCGGGTTTCCTGTAATTAAAACTATACTACGAGAATAAAGGGTTTTACGGTGAAGGAAGAAGATGAAGAAAACGGAGGTACAAAGCTAGACTTGTGGTGAAGGGGTTTTGCACACAAAGAAAGGTATTGATTTTGATGAAATATTTCTCCTATTTTTAAGATGACTTTAATCGAACTATTTTAAGTCTTGTAGCGATGAGATATTTGTCTTGAACGGTTAGATGTAAAGACAACATTTCTCCATGGATATTTGGAGGAAGAGATCTGTATGGAACACTTCGAAGGATGTGGAAGTCAAAGGGAAAAGAAAAATTAGTGTACGGAGTTAAAGAAAGAGCTTGTATGGCCAAACGGGCTCCAAGGTAGTGGCTATCAGGGTGACGGAGTTTATGTACGGGCAGGTTACACTAGATGTCACTACGTCATTGTGTTTATACGAAAAAGAAAAATGATGGCATCTGTTATATTGTTGTATGTGGACAGCATGCTTGTTTAACGAGGTTTAACATGTAGGAAATTAATGTGCTAAAAAGAAAATTGGCAAATTCATTTGCAATGAAGGATTTAAGGAAGTGAAAAACAAATCCTTGGTATGAGAATAACTAGAATAGGAAAAATCACAAATTAACAACGTCTCGAGAATGAGTACATACAAAAGTTGTTGAGAAGATTTAATATGCGAGAATGAAAAACCGATTTAGTACACCTTTTGAGTATCCATTTCAAACTTAGTAAGGAGATGTGCCCCAAGACCCAAGAAGAAATGGACTATATGTCTAAGTTCCATATACATCAGTAGTTGGAAGCTTAATATATGCAATGGTCTACACAAGGCACGATATTTCACATACGGTGGGAGTTGCTAAATAGGTACATGAAAAAATCCAGGAAAGAACATTGGATGGAAGTAAAATGGATTCTCGAGATATTTGAGAGGGAGTACACAAATCGACATTGTGATTTGGTGGTTCAAACATTACTACACGGATATGTTTGATGCGGATATAGCGGTGACGGAGATAATGGGAGGGCACTACGGTGTGCTTATTTCTTGTGGGTGCAGACGGATGTTAGTTGGAGTTTCCAAAAATCCAAGGATTTGTTGCACTTTCAACGAACGGAAATGAGGAGTATGTTGTTGCTACGGAGGCCTAGTAAGGAAATGATTTAGTTACAAGGTTTATTGATGAATTGGGGTAAGAAGCATGATGTAGACACGTTATACAGTGATAGCCAAAATTGTAGCTCATCTTTAAAAGAACTCAACATTTCATTCCCGGGACTAAACACATACATCTCAAGTACCATTCTTGTCCAATATTGGAAGATGGACAGTTGAAGCTAGAAAAGACACACACTAGCCGAATCCACTGTAGATATTCTATCAAAAGTTGTAACCGGGAAGAAAGCAGATTATGCTCGGTTCAATTATTGGTCTTCAATGATGCGATGAAGATAGAAAACGGTCGGTCAAGAGAGTCATTGTCCGGTCGTAGGCTTAACGGTGCAATTGCTACAATTGGTCTCCAAGTGGGGGTGTTGGGTGTGGAGCATTTGATTATCTTGTTTATTTTGTATCATAGGATTGGACCCTTTGTACCTTAATGGGCGGAAATGGCACCCATAATTAAACGTTGCCTGGGGGTCCATGGGGGGCATGGCCAGGACAAATTAAGCCCACACACCAATGAAGCATGACCCGGCCAAGCCTAGGATAACATGCAAACTATGTGCTTTGAGCCAATACCAAGTCAGCCGATGCAAAGAGCGAAGCCCCTTGCAAATAGTCTCTGCATAGTCTCTTCTCTCCCTCTAAAAATTCTCTCAAACCAAGAAGATCACACACACCCCATTGCTAGATACATTCACAATTTCACCATACGATTAAATGTGTACACCACCCCAAGTGAGAGTGGCAAGAAACGTTAAGTCTACACTCCCCCAAAGAAGGTAGACAAACCTAAGCCAACAAATAGGAAATGTAAACGAGAAGACAACTGGCTTCTGTGTGAGACCCTTTCCAAGCATCCACATGGAACAATAAGTAGTGTAGAATCTCACACTGTCTACTGTCAACTCGGTGATACGAGTGCACCATCTTGCCTTTGCCCAAAATCACACAACATAGATACCGCTATTGGAAACATTGGGGCACCTGTGTGGTAGCCAATATTTCCACCTACCGGAAATTGACCATCCTAGTGGGGAACCCACCCTTGCACTCATACGAATCCTATTATAGAGATTCTTCCCCCAAAAAACATTGATGACACAATCCACCACGTGTGATTTGTATCATCACATATTGGCCTATTGGATTCTTGCCATCCCTTTGTCCCGAGTTTCCATTTTTCATCCCTATCACAAGCGACCAAGGTACCTTGCGCTTTTGCATTGATTTCGCAATTTGCATGGTGTCATCGAACTCACCGATGACACCGGCCTCTGAACAGGCGCCTATTTAATTTTTGGGTGTGGGCTTTGATTATCTTGTTTATTTTGTATCACGAGCGTTGGACCCTTATACCCCTTTAATGGGGTAGCAACTCTTACTTAGTAATTAAACAGAAGCGAGTGCGACTTTATGGAGTCCCCCCTAGTGGGGATTTTGGGGGGCGAGCGCCCGAGAAGCTAAAACGAGATGTAGAGTGCCTTGTAAAGTATAGTAATTTCTAGTCAGTAAGGGCGTTTCATTAGACGGATGATGCGACAATAGAAGTTATGTTTAGTTTCGGGTTTTTTTTTCCCTAGAAGGCAACCCCTCTCTTTGTATAGAGGGTATTGTATTGTGGGCGTATGTGTATGTGTATTCTCGGAGCGAGAAACGGATAGGGGTGAGGAGACTATGAGCGAGTACAAAGGATATTACAACGGATACAACGTAGGTTGTGTCTCTTGTTTTCTAGATAATAGAAAGGAAGGACTGGCTGTTCGGGGTGGACGTAGCCCAAGCGGGTGAACCACGTATATTTGTGTCTCTGCGGTTTTATGTGTTTTGCGTGCTTGTGTTTTCTACATATTTTATGTGTTTCATTCTTTCTGTATGTTAATTTCTAACAACAATTAGATCTCGTCGAGAAAATTGCTACAACAAAAGAGGCCCACAAAGAAAAGGGTAAAAAGCATCGTTTGACACCACATCACCCCTCGTTCATTCACCGAGGGAGAACTAGTCCTCGTATGATGTCGCAAAGCCTTCACGAGGGCTAGGAAAAGTTCGATACCTTGTGTAGAAGGACCCTGTCCTTGAACATTGTATGCGACGGGGGCATACATCTTAACGGAACTGATAAGATATGACTCGACAACCACGTCGATGGCACAATACCTCAAGAAGTTTCACCCATAAGAGCCGGGACGACCTTCTCCCCTGGGATGAAAGTACACACAAGCTAACCACTCAAAATGTTCCCGGCCCAAAGACTTGTTTAACACGCTCCAAAAGTGCCTGTGGATCACCAACACAAGACCTATTTCCAGATTTGCGGTAGACATCCACGATGGTCTCAAAATTTAGCTACGGTAGCACGGGTCATCTACCACACGACCGTCACCCTTTGTATTCAAATGGTGTGCTGCATCGGTTCAACAACAAACAATCGGTATAATGACGTCGTTATCAGAATTATGAGCAATGGCCTCCATGAGGGTATATTCCATATACGTATCTACCCTAATTCTCCATTAGGTAGTGTCGCAGAGTTAAACCAAACATTTGAGACAGAGATACACATATGTGAAAATATTTGCGTGCCAAAAGATTCGAGACAATTTGCCTATATTACATTTACACATGTACCCGAGGAGTCAAAAACCAAACGCTGATCGCATAGATAAAAATATCCTAAGTAGGAATGCATCTCGAATAAACCATCATACATAAAAACCAAAAATATAGATATCCATCGACATAACATCAAAGGTGACACACCATGTAGAACCATAAAAAATGTCTCTCATATATATATATATATATATATATATATATATATATATATCACAAATGTGTATGTCTAAGTACAAAAAATAGTATCGCTAGCCCATCGGCCAGCCCAAAGAGAATGCAAATTCATCAAAATTAAGGCCATCCTCCATACGGGTGCTTTCCACGTGTACAAGTAGCTCTAGGGTGGTGCCCCCTCATGCGGGGCACTTGGACCCACCAACGCTCTAGGTGCCACCAGGGTGGTTGTCGCAACTACGATTTCCACCCAACGTAGAATGGGCGTGGTCCCTCTCACCGGGCCATCACGGTCTCCAACCAGACCTCCCTCGAAGTCCTCATGAAACCTCAAGTAGCCATCACGGGTCAAGCGGTCCACTCGACCCTAGAAGTCCTCAGAAGCCCTGACACGAGTTCCCGAATTACGTGGCCACACACTGCACTACATCGGCATGAGCTCAGCTCGTATATCTCCGACAGGCGAGGCTGGCCGCCCTCCCCCTAAAGGACCCGCACCGCCAACACAGTGCGCGACATCACCACGGTCCACCAGCAACACCTCACTCCTAATCACCCTCGGGTTGTCGTAGAGGATCGTGGCCCACCAACCAAGCCACGAAGCCAACTCGCCCGACATACGCACGAGTAACAAAAATGATGTCGGTGTCATTAGCAAAACAGAGATAAGTACATGTATACTCAAAAAAATGCAGGTAAACATATAAAACATACCTGTTGGCCCCCAAACATAACCAAATGGGGAGACCCATGTCTAGATCGTCACGGAAGTCCATTCCCGCGTATGGGTATGGAAAGAAAATCTATGGGTTGGCCTCGAACCAAGCCTACATCATGGCATTCTAATAACTTCCCTGCCATCTCACAACCACCTGGGCGCATCATCGAGCTCACCTCCTCATGTGTGGCTCTGGCCCCCTAGCAGGCACCGCCACTACCGGCCTCAACGACACTACCCTCTCCTTGCATGATGCTACACAAGATACGTACGCAAATGACTTAGATCCAAGTTCTACACCTTATTCGGTTGCGACACCATACCATAAACAAAAAGTGGGTAAAGTCGAAAAAATGCTCGGACCTCGGTGAGTGCAAAACTCCAACTTTGCGGAGCTGACGCCGATGCGAGCAAACGACCACCGCCGGTCATACAATCGACGACGGATGCCGCTGCGCACGTGCAGCAGTGATGCAATGCGATGCATCCCTCTCACAAGAGGTGCCCCACCACAATGGCCGCCTCTGGAATCTATCCAAGTCCACTCTCCCCTCCCCAGGGGAGTGGATACCTCGATTGCCTCACCCTCGGGCGGTAACTCGATCACAAAATATATGGCTGTCTCATGATGGATGACCAGGGTTTGTTGCCCCACAACACGAACATGTTGCATATCACACGCGTGTTGAATAATGTCTCGTAGTAATCGGTCCTACGACGAAAATCATTCTCAACAAACTTGATGGCGCCGGATGACGGTGCGCCCCCCGAGTCTGCACTTCTTCGGGGTTGAATCTCGGTTCAGTCCCGCTCCCTCCCATACTAACCTTTCATCAACACGGATACCCATCGATGTAGAGAAAAAAACCCAAAAATAGGCAAAAAAACAAAATATTTTTTCACCTCGACCCTTGTGTGCTGTCCCTTGAATGGCGCGCTTGCTTCTGCCTTTGTATTTTGCAGTGCCCCTGGGCATGCTAAGAATTGGGAACTAAAGTGCCCTAGCATGCTTGTCCCAAAAATTACCTGTAAAAAAAGGCACACTTTTGCCCAGTTACTCATGCGATACGGGAAAAATCACCCAAAATCTGTACAAAATTAGTGTGCGGACCCCAAAACCATCAAAGTGTAAAAATTAAAGTGTAGGACATCATCGGGTTACCTGGGCATAGTGTCGCTGGTCCCCGGTGCTGCGGCCTGACCACAACGACAAGAACGGATACGTAGAAGCCTCGACCTCTTCAAAAACTCGAGAATGTACAAATGAATTGGATCGGGGCCATATTCTTTATTTGTCTACTTTTCAAAAACACTTCAAAGGTCCATCTGCCAAACCTTAAGTTGCATAATCAACACTCCATGATGAACGAGAGCGTGCACAATCACACTCTCAAAAAATTAGAATTTTCAGCACGGAAGATATGCCCTCTCTCATCTTCTTTTAAAGCACATGATTTCAATAATATTTGATAAAGAAAATGCTTTCACTTGAGCTAGTTGTTTTTGCGGAAAAATCTCGCAAAACCATTCACGGCACCATCTTTTGAAAGTTTCAAAGCGGTATCATTCTACCTAGCATGATAGAGTCCGAAGAACTATACATATCACGACATCATTTTCTCCATCGAAAATAAACCATAGGGTCCTCATATACGACCATGTTTGTCATCACCCCATCCTACACGATAAACATCCTCGTTGGTCGACAGAGCCTCCCCTCCATGGCGCTGCGTCACCCACGGTAGACCATATCACAACAAAGATGATGCTATGGCCATGCCACTTTGGTACGGGAAGAACCTCATGCCCATCCATTCACCATGCATAAGGTCGAAGTTACCATATAAGTTGAACCCCCTTCCCGAATGACGGAGTTTTACAAATGGATCCAAAAGCACCACGCGGTTGCATTAGGCACCCATACCTCCACAGGCATAATCCCATCCGCGACACTTTTTCACTCTGCTTCATCAACCCATGAGACCAGCCAGGCGGGCCCCACTTCAAAAGCACCTTCCTCACAACATTAGTGAGAGAACACTTTCATGTTTTAGGGGTACTGTCTGTGTTTGTACAAGCCAAACCCCATTATTTTATTCTTTTGGTAAGTGTACAAAGACCGCAAACGATGCACTTTGTCCCTTCACCCTTTGATTTCATCTTTTCTCTCATGGAAAGGTCCACGAACACCCTTGGTTTGAGTATTTAACCCCCATGCACGAATCATCATGACATTCATAGCTTGTTTACACCCGCCTTGGAAGTCCCTACCGACTCCGGGGGTTTTCCCCTTTAAATAACTATGACTCTTTATAGGAATGTTTAAGTATACTCCAACCTCGAGCCGCCCGAACCCCCATCATCGGTTGTTACTACTTCAACATGTCAATGTTAAACCCATCACATCCATGTCACTGACCCCTCATAGCCATTGACCCATTGTACGGGTGAGAGCTTCCTTTTTTTGACTTCAACACCTATATTCCAAGAAGTGGTACCTTGAATCACCCCTCTCCATACAAGGGGCATCCTCGGGTGGCCTTTGTGGGAGACATCATTGTCCACAAGATCATCGATCCTCCCTAACATTTATTTACGACAAAAAGCTTTCATGTCAAGATGGTATCATACCTTACAACCAATGCACTTTGATTAGATCCATCGAAGACATGGTACCTCCATAAGTGTCTCTTGTCAACAATGCTTACATGGGAAGGTCCCAACCGGCACCTATGCGTACAATGCGGTATATGCTATACCGAGTTACTGCATATGGGTACCACATTCTATTTTCCGACAAAAAACACCCCTGAGGGGTGTCAACGATCGTTGATAATAAGCGCAACATCACTACCATAGTAGTGACACGAACAGAATATATAATCTATCAATTTTGTTTAACAAGCCACAACATCACAAGCATGGGACATGCCCGCCTCGTTGAAAATTTGTATATATTGTAAATTGTGTTGCCCAGAGTGATCCCTTGGGCCATGAATCATTCTTGGAAATGGTGTAGGGTGTTTTTTTCAATTTGGCTTCATGGGTCTCTCTCTCTCTCTCACCGTGAAATCCTGAAAAACTATAATGTATTTATTTCTACAATCCTTCCTGAACCTCACACATTAGGGAAACTACTAACAGGAAAATCATACGACATAATATGACATTAATTAATGTCAAGCCAAAGGGTTTACGGTGGAAGACATTACCAAATCCGGAAAGTATTTAAAAATCTCTAAGGCACGAGAAAATCAAATTTGAACTTCTCTTAAATGTTATTTGCGCGCATTATCCTTCGAGAAGAGCACCATCTGCGTGCCTTTTTTTCATATATGTGTGCATTCACAGGTAATTGAAATGTGCACTATCAAGGACCACACAAAGCAAAGGACAAGTCACACTCCTTACTTGAAGCCACCTAAGGACAGCACAGTACACTCACTTAGACACTATGTGAGCACACAATGGAATATTTGGAGCACGAAAGGAATCATACCCCTCTCTTGGGTCACCATCCTCCATGCTAATAGAGGAAGGGAGGATTTGAAGTCTCTATATAAAGCCACCATGAGATGAAGAATGGGTGATTTCTTTGTTATGCGGCCATAGTTTCCGGATACGAAATGGATCTGATGTTTTTTCCCCACATATATATCCTAGATATGATTTGTAATATTCCGTTGTTGCAGCTCCTCAAAATAACGTTGTTAAGCCATTTTGCTTGAGTTTATATATGTGTTGCGGCCTTCTTTACGAATATTTCTTGATTTATTATCTCATGTATTTTACCATATATTGAAAGAGCTTCATTATAATCCTTATTTGCTGTTGTATACTTATAATTTAATCATATTTGATGGCCTCCTACTGCTCATACTTTCCAAAACTGCGTTATTTACCGGAAAGCGAGTTTGTTGTCCTGTTGCAACCCCTCTTGTAGGGTGTTTTCAACTAAACTGGGTGGTGGGAGATACATTTACCACACCTAGTTTGATTTTATTTTGCTCCCCTTTTGGATAAGACCCTAGATCTCTTGATCTAATCGTCCAAGGAGCTATAAAATAATTTATATACATCAATCTCCCGGAGAGTTATTTCGGTAGGCTTGCTTTTGTGCTATTCGATTTGGAATATTACGGTGGTATCGAGCTCCTTTCTTGGAACAACCTATGCTTTCCTTGGAGCATCATAGCTATGTTACATTCGGAAGAATATGAACCTCTTGCGAGAGGGAGAAGAGGTGTATCGGAACATAAGTCATAAGAAGTATGATTATACTACGATGATCGAACAGGGTAAAGCCACTGAGGCTGAAAGTGACAAAGAAGGTGAAGAGTTTGCAAGAATTATTTTGGTGGCCATGCAAGATCTTTCAAAAGAGATAAAAGAGATGAGGATGGACGAATGGGGGAATCTCATGGAATATTTCATACGGGAAAGCTGCGATATGTCTCATAGGCCCAGGTAGTCGACCGATGAGCCGACCACAAGCCCACAAGCTTCACAACGCTCCCTTATGCCTACTTTCTTGTTTGTAGAGAATGAAGGACCACAAAGAGAAAGGATTTCCCTTGAAGATTACTTTGGAGTATGATTCTCGAGTCGAGATATTCAAGGACAACTCGAGTTTCCAAGATTTTTTCACCTCAAGGATAGAAGAAGACCCGAGGAAGCGAGTATAGAGATGGTGGGTTCTTTCATAATCGGGATAGACACCACTCTATGGGAAAATTATTTTTGCCCAAATTTTATGGATCATCCTCCGGTTAACGAGCATGGGTGGAAAATGCGGATATTTACTTTTAGTTGAATAAATTCCACAGAGACTAAAGCCATCAAGATTGCGGCGCTGCACTTTGAAGGTGAATCAAGCAATTGGTGGTTCGATGGGTTGTCTACATTGGGACACATCAATGTGACTACCTATTATGAGTTCACTAGAGGGCGGTGGAGAGGTTTTACGGAAAGGACACGAAGCACCCTTCATAAGCCTTGCAAAGCTGAAGCAATCGGGGAGATGCGGTTTTATATCTGCGAGTTTTTGAGATTATCGGTCATGGTCCACGATATATCTATAACCGGGAGGGTCTACATGTTCATCGATGGTGCGGAGGAACCTTTGCATGGGTTGGTTAAATATACCAAGCCCATAACTTTGCATGATGCCATTGAGAGGAGCTAGAGACCTCCAAGATGCCTTGCCAAAAGCAAAGGCAACATTCCCGAGCAAGGCCCTCACTTTTCTAAGGGGAAGGAAGGAAAATCCCCAGCCACTCCCCGAGAGCTCTTTGAAGAAGCCTCTTGATATTGATATCGGGGAGGGAAATAAGGAGAAGAAGAAACCTTGACACACTTTAAAAGTCATGGTCATCAGGACATAGGTGTGCTGTTGGAAAAGCACACACTATATAGAAGTCTTCTTAGATTTTGAGGAGGGAGATGAAGATGATGAACCTAGGAGGGTCACGGCGGCGATGATGATGAGGGAAGATCAAACACCATCCGGAGAGATGGGAAGGGATCCTTTGCTCCAATAAGTGGGACTCTTTCATCTTTGGGGAGGAGTGCCTAAGTACTTGACCCTAAGAGTACAAGGTTTAGTCATGAATCAGAGACTATACGTCTTGATTGATAGTGGGGAAACCCACAACTTTATTGATGCTCATCTTGTGCAAAGGATAGCAATCCCCACGGCACTTTTGAGGGGATTTTCTATTTGGTTTCGGGAGATAGGACCATGCATGCATGCAATGTTTCCCTCATATGTCACTATGGGATCCTACACTGCGGTGAATCACTTCTTTATAGTTGACATAAGACACTAACATCATTTTGGGTACCAATGGTTGATTACCTTGTGGAAGGTTACCTTTGATTGGAAAGCTTTGCGATGGGTGGGTGGACTTGAAGAGTGGGAAACCACAAATGTGAGCATGCACACTTATCCTTCACACAATGCTTCCACACAAACAATAGAGATGGATTTGTCTGCGGTGGAAGCGAGATCTCACGGTCCTTATCTCATGTTCATGAGGATACGCGAGGGCATTCTTATCTGGTAACTAAACCACGGAATGCCATCGGATTCATATACGAGTGAGAAAGCCTCACCAGTGCTGCTCCAAATCTAGATCAAGGAAGGATTGGAGCTATGAGAGACCAATTCATAGCGTTAGAGGGCTTGGGATAGCCCAAGTATGAGGAGATCTTCTTCTGCATCACTATCTTCCTCTCTCTTTTCATCTGTCTTTGTGGGGAGAAAGAATGGGAGGATCATCCCTCCAACAAACAATTTTTGGATGAGTAATGTCAAAAAGGAGATCAGCATGACAAGCACTTCCATGGATGTATCAGCAGTCTTGTCATTGTGAAGCGTGTGGATCCTTGGTAAGTCTAGTACTTTGTAAGAGTATTCCAAGAATCTCCGCACAGTGCTTATGATACTATGTCATACAGCAATGAAGGCTACCTAGTCAAGGAGGAGTCTGTCTCTTGTTATTATGGTAAGGTCTTCTTGGCTAGAGCTTCCAGCTCCAGTGAAGATCCTACAAGGAGCTTATGAAATTCTTCCTCGGCCATATGCATTGATGAAAGTCTTTACCCTGATCATGAGGAGCTTTGATTGGGAAGGAATGAGAGATAAATTACATTAGCACTTTCAATAATGCAATAGCTATGGAGGATCGGGGCAGCCAATGGACTCTTTGCAAAGTGTCTCGGTAACTCTTCCTTGGCTTGAGAGGAGGAATGCTCATGCCTGACTCCATGTGTATGAAGGACTATGATAGGGATGCGACCTTTTAAACAAAGCTTTATTTTTATTCTTTTCATGTTTTTGAAGGATATGACTCCTAAAGGGGTGAGAAATCATGTGGATCTCATGAAATTTGGTGGGCCAACGGAGATGTTGAACTTGGCTACTCCCTTATTGTATTGCAAAAGGGAGATTCCTTCTCATGATGGGTGCTTTCCAAAGGCACCAAACTTATCTAAAACCTTCAGCCATGTTAAGGTGACTCATGCAGCAAATGTTTGGTGGGAAAGCCACTTATCACACCTTGATCTAATTCAAGCGAGGTGGTGCCTTTGCGATGGCATTACATGTGGGATTTTGACCACCTCCTCCAAGCTCGAGATTTCGGTTGCATATATGTAGTCTTGCTTCCATACTTGGATGATATAGTTGTATTGTTGATGGGATTGTATGGATAGAAGATGGGCAGCTTGTATGTGCACCACATGGCTTGGAACTTCTACTGCTGCTTCATGATACATGTTTTAGATGTAGCATTGCTTCAACCATTTCTTTGCTGAGTTTCACTCTGATGGGATGGACTATCACATCTTATGTTGATCCTGGAGGAAGAATTCATGATGTGCTTTGATGAGCACTTGGCTTATAATGAGGACTTGAACATTGATGATGCCATTAATGGAGAATGCTGCAGCTCTTACCCTATCAATTTCTTGAGGACAAGCAACATTTTTGGAGGGAGAATTTGTAATATTCTACTTAGCCTAAGGCCCAGAATATTCATTTTTGTTTTGCTACATTGCATAGTTAATGAATAAAAGGAGGACATGTAAAACTCCTGAAAAGACTGAATAAATCAATGCCCATGTGAACAAAGATAAAACGGGGCCATGTAAATAAATCACTTGCAGGTGTGAAAGGGGTTGAGCTGTGGGGAGGCGGGTCAACCTTGACCAAATCTCTGATATTTTCTAGGTTTAATGTATCTCATGAAGGGATAGCGTAGTTCTAGAAGAGGCCCCTCTGTGAAGAGCCTAGTTAGTAAAAGGTGGTTTAGGGTTTGCAAAGGCTTTCATATTATAAAAGGAAGGAAAGGCAGTAAGAGAAGGTTGTTTAATGATTATATTTAAGGTCTCTTGTCTGTGAGCAAATACTATTCTGTTGTTTAGTAGAGAATTGTGTTGCTTAACACTTAGGAGTTCCTATGCGGGGATTTCACCTCTTCCCTTGAGGATTCTTGGAGGAGTATTTGCTGATTTGACCCACTTTCAGGCTTGAGGCCAGCTCTACCTCCAATTGCAGCACGGATACGGTAAGGGGTTTTGCTTTTTGCGAGCACGGCAAGTGGGATTCTAGATCTGCGAGGATCTGAAAAGCATTTCAGAACTCTTCTCATGGAGTGTGTCTTTTAACCTCTGGAAGAGTGCCTCTCCTATTTTGCTTCATATTTGTATCTTGCTTGATTTGGCCATCTATGTTATTCAAGCTACAACATAGTTTTCATTGAGGCTTGTGTTATTTTCATATGTGATTCTTAGGGTGTTTGATCCCAATTTTGATGAGAGATCTTTGAGTGTTTGAGCTTTTGCCTTTCACTTTGGTAGTCCATGGATTAGCTTGTTGATCCATGTTATGTTTAGATCTGATCTATTGTAATGTAAAGTCATATTCAGAAATTACGCAGCATTTTACGGATCTACGACTTACGCTCGGATCTACTCTTGTTTATGCATGATTTTGTCAAAACCCCAAGGGGATCTTGTAAATAAGACTATATGGTTCCGGATACGAAATGGATTTGATTTTTTGTCCTGATTTGTCCTAGTTCTGAGTTGTAATATTTTTCTACTGCAGCTCCTCAAAATAACGTTGTTAATCCATTTTGGTAGTTTATATATGTGTTGCAACCTTCTTTACGAAGATTTCTTGCTCTATTATCTCATGTATTTTACTATATATTGAAATAGCTTCATTATAATTATGATTTGTTGTTGTATACTTATAATTTAATCATATTTGATAGCCTCCTGCTCATACTGTCCAAAATGCATTATTTACGAAGCATTTTGTTGTGCATAGTTGCGGCCCCTCTTGTAGGGTGTTTTTGACTAGACTAGGTGGTGGGAGATGTTGTTTTTGTTACCTAGTTTGATTTATTTTTGCTCCCTTTTGGATATAGACCTGAGATCTGCTGATATAAGGGATACAAGGGTTGTAAACTCATTTCTATACATCAATATCCCGAAGTGCGTTATTTATTGGGCTTAGTATTCGATTTGGAATATTCTACGGAGTCCATTGGGGATGGATTCATAAGGATTTTCGAGTAATCAATCACGGATAGACGGAGAAAATCTTGAAACGGGGGTGGTAGAAGAAACTCCTATATATTATAGAGCTATATTGGTGTGGATGAGATGAGTAATGTTTAGAATAAATTTAAATATAGAAAAGATACACGAGATGAATTCTATCTTAAATCTCATAGAAAACATTAATATTGCTTAACAAGCCAAAGTAAATCTTATGGTAATTCTACTCATCATCTTCTTGTAAAAAATTTAAGATGGAGCATCTATAACGGAAACTTGAAAGAAAAATAGATTTACAAGAGGAAAACATCACTATTTTTTTGACACAAGGATACGAAAACAAACGCATTTGTATTGTTGAATTGGTTACATCTTTTTGAACTCCACAACTTACAATCAAAGAAAAGTCTTCCTTTTCTTCAAAATCAAACATTGTCATTAAAAAATAATAAACTATATAAAATGTTTTATAAGTCTAAGGAGTTCTAAACCAACCTATTCCCCGCTTGGATGGAGTTGAGCTCATGAAAATGGGCAGAAAAACCACTAATATAAAATAAGACAACATGTTTGACTTTCATCTAAAACTTAACTATACTCCTAATACATCGAATTTCTTCGAAAAACATGGATGAATGTTTTTAAAATCTATCAGTATAAGTAATTACTTGATCAAAGCCTTAATTTTCCACGTTGATGTGAAAATTTGGTCCAAAACATTGATTGTGTTTAAGCGTAACACTTCTGAGCGTGCTTATACGAGCGCGACACGTCCTACAATTTATTTGACTTCATAAATGGATAAAATCTGATCAAAAACATTTTTATGTCATTTATTCTATAATGAAAACATATATACATACATGAATATCAAAATTTTCCCAAAATGTGACCTTGGAGGCGGTACTAGTTTTGTTGCTCTTTTTGCATGCAACACCTATGGGTAGCAACATCAATTTTACTTTTCTTGGTTCTCTCCTCTTCAATTTCCTCTACCAGAAATTATAGATTTTTATCTTCTTATTTTTCAAAGCTTCCTTGGCTTCAAAATCTTCTCTTCATAAATCTAAAGTCTATTTAAAACTAGGTTTTGCACATACGAACTCTTCTTGCATATGCAAAGGAAAAATCCATTTCAATTTATGTTTTTCTTTTGAAATGGTATTTAAAGCATCATTCACCTATGAAAACAAGATCATATTGTCCCTATGGTATTTCTCTTTAATGCGATCAACACGATGCTTCTCACCTTTTAGCTCCTCTAGTAGCTTCTCATATCTCTCTTGTTCATTTTCAATACTTAAGCTACATAACTTCCTTCTCCTGCTCTTGTACTTGAAATAGACCTAATCTTAGGTTTCCTTGTATGATGAATAGGCTCTTTCATATCCTCGAGGTAAATCACTATTTTCCCATTTCCTTTGACATCGGATATTCTTGTTTCTTGTGGCACTATAGGATAATTCATTTGTTTTCTTTCTACAAATAAGTTATGGTCACATGTGTTTTATCTAGTTGATCCTTTAATTATCTGATTTGTTGATATTTTTCATCACTCTGCTTAAGCTTAGAAATTACATTTCTAGCATCCAACTTCTTCTTCATCCTCATGAAAGTAAACTTCCCTTCATCAAGATTTTCTTCTGCATTTGTCACATTCCTTCTTGAGTTTGCAACTTTGTGGATGAGGATCTTGTGACCCGAGGTTGTAGGTGTTTATACTTTATTAACCTTTTCCTTACTTACCTTTCATTTTTTCCCTTTATTTTAACAAAAAATCTTTTGTGGCTTCAAACACGGGTAAGTTTTCGTTAAATTGAAATGTATTTTCTATAATAGTATTTTTCAAATGTCTGTCTTATTTGCGGTTATGCTATAACCAAAGAGGATTCAACTACTTCTTCTCTGTCTCCTTTGCTTGATTATATTTCCATCAATAGAACATGTTTGTTTTTGAATTCCCTGAGGCTAAAAAAACTCTCCAACTTATTTCTCCAATGGTAACCTTTTAGCATCTGCATTTTTTAGTGGCCTTCTTGGCAATCTCTACTATGGTGAAAATTATAATTTCCCTTCCCTTTTTCTTTGGTGATGACTCAACCAAAACTGGAATATTTTTCTTGATGGAACTATTTAGAGGTGAAGAAATAGTATTAGTAGTGGGTGGAGTACCTGCGTGACTTGATGAAATTCCGGCATATGGGAATGTGAACCTAGATTAGATTAGGAAATATAGACATAATTGTTTCTTTTTTTGCTTAGCTCTTCAAATATCAACAATTTTATCAATGAAAAATGAAACAAACTTGAATCAACCATACCTTTTTAATTCTTACTCCCTCAACCATCTTGCCCAAAATTCTTAAAAGTAAAAGGGGAAAATTCGAGGTCATTTTACCGGTGAAATGCCAAAGGAGAAGCATGAAGTGGTATTGATAACCTGATGTATATTCCTCCACATGTGAACTACTTTCGAATGACTTTGAGAAGCTTCTTGAAATTCCCAAAAAAATGGTCACTGGGTACTATAGCATCAAACTCCTTACTTTTTACTATGGTTTCATGAAATATTTATAATTTCCCAACTCCAAAGTTCCTTTGAACCATTTTCCCCCCCTCCAAGGGTATTTCGTAGCTGATGATATAGTATACTACGACAAAACAAACTTTGGTTTACCAACCTTTTGCATTATCACCATCAAAATTCAAGGCAAATTCTTTAGTGACCTCCACATGGTACCCCTATATATTTTCACATAACTTAAGGCAACCTTTATGTTCAAAGGCTACCCTAATGGCAGGGTATTATGAGTTGATGGTAAGGAGGTATTGTGGTTCAAATATTATAATTTTTTCTCCTTTTTGAATTCCCCTTCATTAAAACAAGGTTTACGATAGTAAAATTTTTTATTTAGAGCTTTAATTCTTTATTAGAATTTTATACCTCAAGACCTAAGCTAAAAATATTTCTTTGAGCCTTCAATGACTAAAACAACAACTAGAATTCACAATTGGTGATTGTAAATGAAAGGATAAAAACACTTTGTTTCATCATGTGCACAACACTTGGCACAACGTAACGTACACCAAATGCAATGATACATGGAGGAGAATTTTTAAGTTACCAAGCACAGCTCAAGGCTATGAAAACCTTTTCGACCATGCATATTTTAAAATTGACTTAAATGGAGGCTTAGAGACCTTGAATTTCGTGTCTTACGAATAGGTAAGAAAATGAAAGAGGCATGTTTACGCAATGTTCCCAAATTTGCATAGAGAAATTTGGAACATTAGATTTTACTACTTTCACCTTGGAAAGGAGATAAATGGGTAAGGGCTCTTGAATAATAAAATTATGAATAAATTCCACCTTAGGAAGAAGGAAATCATCTTAGGAGCTGGTTTTACACTTCCAAGTGTGAACAAGGACAAATTGGATGAGGACATAGCCAAGTTTGACTAAGTCAACATGCATTCTTGAGGAGGAAGAAAACACTCAAATAAACTAGCTCAATGTGAACAAGGATCAGCCTAAACGTATATGTAAACTATATTGAAGATCGCTTGGTGTGAGCAGAGGCATTGAAGGTGGATTGGTTATAGTTGACCAAGCCAGCAGTCTTTTATCTAAGGAGGAGGAAGCTAGCTAGGGCGGTAGCGATTTTGAAAAGGAAGTTTCATGAAGAAGTCACCTCAACATTGTGTGGGGTCCGGGGGTGAGGAGGCTCACCAAAGATAAAAGGACAGCATATCATCAAAGGAGAATCATTCATGTGTTCAGCTATTTTGGTCTTGAGACCAATTTCATGCTTCATGTTTAAGCGAGGGTTGTTGCTTGCTTCGATGCAAAAGGAATTCTGTCTTGAGAATGCTCTCTTTAGATCAACTTGCTTAAGGGATCAAAGGGGAGTGATTTGAGCTTCATTTCTGTATTTTGCTTGAGGCCATTCATCTACATTCAGCTACAATGTATTCTCCTTCGGTGAAGCGTATCTTTTATGCGAACGACGGCCAAGTGGCCATTCCTTGATTGTATGCTAATATTTGAGGAGGAGGTGCTTATTTCCCTCAGGAGACTCAATAAGAAGGCCTAAGGCCATTGTAATTATTCATCATTTATATTTCATATTCAGTCATGTTCAATATAGTTTTGCAGTAAATTGCGTTATTTTTTATGATGCGCATGTACATGTATTTCTTAGGAAACCTTTGTCGGGTGTCTTGTTTTTCTTTGTATAAGAGAAAAACCTTAATTTCTATTTTGATCAATATAAGTTGCATATTAGTCTTATTTTATCATTTTTTGTAGAAACCCCATGAAAATTATGCTCACACGGTATTCGAGAAATTTATGTTTAGCAAAGTCATGGGAAATCAAGGTTTTCTAGCTTAGTTGGGAAAGGAGTTGTTTAATATAGCTAGAAGCGTTATTTTGAACTGAAATTGAAAATAGGTCCCTCATGACCTAATCTATCATGTCATTCATTTTCACCTACTTATTTGCACGCTCATTGTGAAAGAAACCTTTTTAGGGCATAAATACCCCTTTTCCCCACTTTACGGATAATGAAATGAAGTAAAAGTTTACGGTGTAGCTAAAAATGATTTCTACGTGCCTATTCATCATAACATGACTGTTATATAGCTTATTCATTGCAGAGTTCCAGATTTGGAACATTACGGTGGTATCAAAGCAAGATCTTTGGCTCGGCCTTTGGGCTTCAAGCCAAAGTATTGTGCGATAACGAGAAAAGGTAAAAATGATGGGGAGGATAGGTTTACTCTCATCCATTTTCAGATCTAGAGAAGAAGAAGAGAGAAATCCATTGAAACTCCAAGAGGGTTTCAAGGATGAGAAGAGCTATGGAGTGAAACCTCTAGGTTTCAAGAGGCAAAAAAAGATGTACACTTCATTTGTTCTCATAGAGGAGGTGAAGATTAAGGAGGCCGCTTAGAGCATGAAATCCTAGTGGATATTTGGCGAATACAAGTGCCAACCTAGGGCTATCAAAGAAACCCTAGATTTTCCTCGGTTATTCAGCGAGAGAGGAGAAAGACCCTACGGCAAAGGGGAGATTGAAGGCAATAGATTCTATTGTCTAGATTTTATGGGTCAACTACGGCAAGAGATTGGGCAAGAAAGCTTGAAGCATTCTTCTACTTCATCCATTGGTAGATGAGAGCGTTAGAAGTTGCAGCATTGCACCTAGAGGTGAAGCCAATGCTTGGTGGTGCAATCACTTAAGCCACACAAGAGTGACTTATTTTTTGAGTTCACTCAAGATGCGATCGGAAATTTTGACGGAGAGAGATTAGAGGAGAAGGTCCACACCATGGGAAGAGATAAGTACCGAAAGTGGCTGTTAACGACCTTGGGATAACAACGTTCTACATCCAGTGCAGGGCATCCATTACATTGAGGGGAGGAGCCTTTGCAACTACAATAATTTCACCAAGGTATGGGAAGATTTCTATTTTTCCTTATTACGAAAATATTTCTAAGAATGGTGGAAATATGTGTCCTTATATGGCCTAGGATCGGGCATTGTTTCCATGGAAGAGCAGCAATATTGCAATGCGTTGTGCGAAGCTTGAATGGTTCAAGGAGCAAATGAACCATCATTCTCATAGACCCTTGTTGAGTTGCACACAGCCGCCGGGGTTGAGGTGTGATCTTTTGGAGAGAATCATGAACCTGGAGGATGGAGTGAACCTTGCTCCAAACAAATTCATGAAGAACCAAATGTTCATCCAAGAGTTGAGACATGAGATAAAAAAAACACCCTAGAGGAGGGTTACGGCGTTGTTAATAGGTAGCGGCAAGGAGGCTTTGCTTTCATCCCCTTTGGATCCTTGTGGGTTCAAAATGATCATCAGAGTGAAAATCTTCTCTAGGAGATCTCCACGGAGTTGCATTTCAGCATCCCATGGAATGCAAGGAGAAAAATCTGATATGGAGAAGATAGAAGGCATTCATCGGGGGACAAAATGGATGTGGATAGAGAGCAAGAAGGCATAGAATTGCACGACTCTATCCTCTTTAGATAACAAGAGGAAAAATTATGTTGGCTACTCTTCGAGAGAATTTGGCCATCATGAGCCATATACTTTCCAAGGGTATGAGGAGGAGAGGATATGGCAGGAGTACTTGCATCATGGGGTAGCAAGGAGAGTGGATACATTATGATGATATGGTGATTTTTCATACATCAGTTGTATGATGGAGGAAGGATGAGGTAGCAAAGGCATTTATTGCTTTGGAGGATTGAGGGAGAGAGCAAGGGCTGAGTTGCTCTCACATTTTACATGATGTTGCAATAGGAGGAGATGGCAACATTATGAGAGGAGTCTTTGGCATGGAACATGTCAGAGGTTGGATTTATGAGTTGGCGGAGCCTATTTGCATAGGCCAACAACGGCGTCACTTTGGAGTTGGAGCTTGTTGATGGAGTGTTCCCAGGATCACTTCATATTTGATGCAACTTGGTGGGCATAAAGGAGGTGAGATTGGTAGGTGTGTTAGCCACACATAAATTTTTTTTTTATCTCAAATGGTGGCTAAAAATTTTTCTTAACCTTGAGAAACAATTTTATGACCAAATTGTGAGTTCTTGAAGTCTTATGATGATATTTATCCTTTAAAATAAATACTAACATTGTTTCCCTCATTAATCCTGAAAAATATGTTATTTTTAAAGGAAGACTTCTCAAAAAACCATTTCCCTTCATTTTACCCCTCCTTCTAGTCATTAATAACACCATTTTCATCCCCTTTTTCTTCATAAAATTCCTCCATTCCCCTCATGTTCCTTCATTCCCTTCATAAATTCCCTTTCATAAGGTTTAAAAACTCCTTTTTTAATCTTATTTTGCCCAACCCTCAAAAACCTGCGAAAAACCCTCATTTTGGCCTAAAAACCTTCATTTGTCTATAAGGCCTTAAACCCCTTTCTGGCCTTAGCCCCAGTTCCTTTTCTCCGTATAAAACCCGGAGCCATGACTTCAGAGTTAACCCCCATCGCACGATCACAATCGGGGGTTTTTTTCTATTTCCTTATTTCCTTTTACTTTGAAAACTCCGTTGCGATTAGCCTTTTCTTCTTAAAACCCGATCTCCTCATCCTTTTCACGGGACACGGCCCGCAATCGGGCACTAAAAACATTAAAAAACCTTTCCCCAAACCCCTTTTTCCTTTGTATTTCATAAAAGCCAACCTTTTCATCGTATATTTTAATAAAACTCAATGGTTCGAATTTACAACCAATGTCGGCCATCGATCTAAACCGATCAATGGCCATCGGCTCATCGCATCTCGCCCATTCTTCATTCTAAGGAGTTCCTAAACCAAACTATTCCCCATTTGGATGGGGTAGGAGCTCACGTGGGCAAAGAAAAACCACTAATATGTAAAATAGGACAACATGTTTGAATTTCATGAAAACTTAACTATACTCCTAATACATCGAATTTCTTCAAGAAAACATGGATGAATGTTTTTAAAATCATAAAACATAAGTAATTACTTGATCGAAGCCTTAATTTTCCACGTTGATGCTTGAAAATTTGGTGAAAAACATTGATTGTGTTTGAGCGTAACACTTCTACGAGCGTAAGCACCTCCTAGCGCGGCCACGTCCTACAATTTATTTGACTTCATAAATAGGATAAAATCTGATCAAAAACATTTTTGTGTGTCATTTTATTCTATAATGAAAACATATATGCCTTGTATATATCAATTTTTTTCCCAAGAAATGTGACCTTGAAGCGATTACTAGTTTTGTTGCTCTTTTGCATTACAACACCTATCGTGCTCTTGTGTTTACTTTCTTGGTTCTCTCCTCTTTAATTTCCTCTACGGAAAATTATAGATTTTTATCTTCTTATTTTTCAAAGCTTCCTTGGCTTCAAAAATCTTTCTCTTCATAAATCTAAGCGTCCTATTTAAAACTAGGTTTTGCACATACGAACTCTTCACTTGCATATGCAAAGGAAAAATCCATTTCAATTTATGTTTTTCTTTTGAAAGGGTATTTAAAGCATCATTCACCTATGAAAACAAGATCATATTGTACCTATGAGCATTCTCTTTAATACGATCAACTTTGATGCTTCTCACCTTTTAGCTCCTCTAATGCTTCTCATATCTCTCTTGTTCATTTTCAATCACAAGCTACATAACTTCCTTCTACTGCTCTTGTACCTTAGAAATAGACCTAATCTTAGGTCGCCTTGTATCACCCAGACCAGGCTCTTTCATATCATCGAGGTAAATCACCATTTTTCCCCTTTCCTTTGACATGCGGATATTTACTATTTCTTGTGGCACTATAGGTCTAATTCGTTTGTTTTCTTTCTACAAATAAGTTATGGTCACATGTGTTTTATCTAGTTGATCTTTTAATTATCTGATTTGTTGATATTTTTTGCATCCTTTCTTGTAGCTTAGAAATTACATTTCTAGCCTCCTTCAACTTATTCTTCATCCTCATGAAAGTAAACTTCCCTTCACTCAAGATTTTCTTCTGCATTATCACATTCCTTTGATTTGCAACTTGTGGATGAGGATCTTGTGACCAGGTTGTAGGTGTTTATACTTTATTAACACTTTTTCCTTACTTACCTTTTCATTTTCCCTTTATTTTAACAAAAAATACGCTTGGCTTCAAACACGGGTAAAAATTTACACTAAATTAAATTGAAATGTATTTTCTATAATAGTCTTTTTCAAATGTCTATTCTCTTGCGATTGTGATATAACCAAGAGGGCTTCCTTTAATAGCTATATACTCCTTTCTTTGGATATATTCTCATCAATAGAACATGTTTGTTTTTTGAATTCCACGAGGCTAAAAAACTCTCCAACATTTTCTCCAATGGTAACCTTTTAGCATCTGCATTTTTAGTGGCCTTCTTGTACTTGAATCTCTACTATGCAGTGAGTATAATTTCCTTCCTTTTTCTTTGGTGATGACGCAACCAAAGCGGAATATTTTTCTTGATGGAACTATTTGGGGAGCAGAAGAAATAGTATTGGTAATTAGGTGGAGTACCTCTGTGTTGATGAAATTCAACAGAATGTGAACCTAGATTAGATTAGGAAATATAGACATAATTGTTTCTTTTTTGTAGCTCTTCAAATATCAACAATTTTATCAATGAAAAATGAAACAAACTTGAATCAACCATACCCTTTTAATTCTTACTCCCTCAACCATCTTGCCCAAAGTTACTGCAAAAGTAAAGGGGAAAATTCGGTCATTTTACCGGTGAAATGCAAGAGAAGCCGCAGTGATGGTGGTAACCCTGATGTATCTTCCTTCACATGTGAACTACTTTCGAATGACTTTGAGAAACTTCTGAAATTCCCCAAAAAAATGGTCACTAGGTACTATAGCATCAAACTCCTTAATTTTTTACTATGGTTTCATGAAATATTTATAATTTCCCAACTCAAGGAATTCCTTTGAACCATTTTCCCCCCTCCAAGGGTATTTCTTGGCTGATGATATAGTATACTGCGACAAAACAAACTTTAGTTTACCAACCTTTGCATTATCACCATCAAAATTCAAACCAAATTCTTTAGTGACCTCCATAGGTACCCCTATATATTTTCACAGAACTTAAGGCAACATGTTCAGGCTACCTAATGGCAAGGTATGAGTTGATTCTTGAGAGGTATTGTGGTTCAAATATTATAATTTTCTCCTTTTGAATTCCCTTCATTAAAACAAGGTTATTGATAGTAAAAAATTTTGTTAGAGCTTTAATTATTTAATAGAATTTTATACCTCAAGACCTAAGCTAAAAATATTTCTTTGAGCATACAATGACTAAGAAAAACAACAACTAGAATTCACAATTGGTGATTGTAAATGAAAGGATAAAAACACTTTGTTTCATCATGTGCACAACACTTAGCACAATGCGCGACACCACAAATGCAATGATACATGGAGGAGAATTTTTAAGTTGCAAACACAACTCAAGGCTATGAAAACCTTTTTTCGACCATGCATATTTTAAAATTGACAAATGGAGAGCTTAGAGACCTTGAATTTCATGTCTTACGAATAGGTAAGAAAATGAAAGAGGCATGTTTGTATGTGTTCCCAAATTTGCACGGAGAAATTTGGAACATTAGATTTGCTACTTTCACCTTGGAGAGGAATAAATGGGTAAAGACCCATGAATAATAAAATTATGAATAAATTCCACCTTAGGAAGGAAATAAATCATCTTAGGAGCTGGTTTTACACTTCCAGAATTGAACAAGGACAAATTGGATGAGGACATAACCAAGTTTGACTAAGTCAACATGCATTCTTGAGGAAGAAAACACTCAAGTAAACTAGCTCAATGTGAACAAAGATCAGCCTAAACACATATATGTAAACTATATTGAAGATCGCTTGGTGTGAACAAAGGCATTGAAGGGTGGATTGGTTATAGTTGACAAGCCAACGAATGTCACAAGGAGGAGGAAGCTAGCTGGGAAAGTGAGCGCGATTTTGAAGAGTTTCATGAAGAAGTCACCTCAACATTGTGTGGGGTCCGGGAGTGAGGAGAGGCTCACCAAAGATAAAAGGAGAGCATATCATCAAAGGAGAATCATTCATGTATTCAGCTATTTTGGTCTTGATACCAATTTCATGCTTCCCAGAGCCCCATTTTTTAATAGAATTCTTCCCTTGCTTGCTTAGTGCAAAGGGTTCCCTGTCACGAAAATTTCCATCCTCTCTTTAGATCCAACTTTGGCAAAAGTCAAAAGGGGGTGATTTGAGCTTCATTTCTGTATTTGGCTTGAGAGCCATTCATCTACATTCAGCTGGTATGGTCTCCTTGATGAGCGCACGTCTTTTATACGGGATCGGCGGCGGTAGGCGCATCCCTTGATTGTATGCTAATATTTGAGGAGGAGGTGCTTATTTCCCTCAAGGGAGCTCCAATAAGAATGCCTAAGGCTATTATATGCTATTATTCATCATTTATATTTCATATTCAGTCATGTTCAATATAGTGTTGCGATGGGTGTATTGTTACACCTTGATTATTTAGCTTTGTACATGTATTTTACGGAAACCTTTGTCGGGTGTCTTGTTTTTCTTCGTATAAGAGAGAAAACACTTAATTTCTCTATTTTTTGATCAATATAAGTTGCATATTAGTCTTATTTTATCATTTTTTGTAGAAACCCCATGAAAATTATGCTCTCACGGTATTCGAAATTTATGTTTAGCGAAAGTCTCATGGGAAATCAGTTTTCTAGCCTAGTCGGGAAAGGAGGAGTTGTTTTAATATAGCTAGAAGCGTTATTTGAACTGAAATTATGAAAATAAGTCCCCTCATGACTAATCTATCGTAATAAAGTCATTTCCCCTACTTATTTGCTACCTTCTCATTTGTAACAACCTTTAGGGCATAAAATACCCTTTTTCCCCTTTCACGGATCATGAAATGAAGTAAAAGTTTCTGGTGTAGCTAAAAATTATTTCTACGTGTTTCTTATGTATATTTTAAGCCTATTCATCATAACATGACCGTTATACATCTTATTCATTGCGAGTTCCCGATTTGGAGACATTCTGAGTGGTATCGAAAGCAAGATCTTTGGCTCGGCCGGTGGGCTTCAAGCCAAAGTCTTTGTGCGATAACGAAGCAGGTAAAAATGATGGGGAGGGGATGAGTTTATAAATAAATTTTCAGATCTAAGAAGAAAGAAGAAGATAAATGCATTGAAACTCGAGGGTTTCAAGGAGGAGAAGAAGCACGGTCGAAACCTCTAGGTTTCAGGAAACCAAAAAAAGATGCATGCACTTCTGTTCTCATAGAGGAGGTGAAGATTAAGGGAGGCCGCTTAGAGCACAGCAGAAATCCTAAGTGGATATTGGCAGAATACAAGTGCCGGCCTAGGGCTATCGAAAACCTAGATTTTCCTCGGTTTATTCCATTTGAGAGAGAGAGACCCTACGGCAAAGGGGAGATTGAAGGCGATAGATTCCTATTGTCTGGGTACATGGAGTCAACTACAACAAGAGATTGGGCAAGAAAACCCAAGAGCATTCTTCCTGTCATCCATTGGTAGATAAGGAGGCGGTAGAAGTTGCGACGTACCTAGAGGTGAAGCCAATGCTTGGTGGTGCAATCACTTAAGCCACACAAGAGTGACTTATTTTCGAGTTCACTCAGGCTGGTCAGAACTTTTGACGGAGAGATTAGAGGAGAGAAGGTCCACACCACCATGGGAAGAGACAAGTACCCGGCGCTGTCACGGCCTTGGGATAACAACGTTCTACATCAGCATTAGGGCAGCCATTACATTGGAGGGAGGAGCCTTTGCAACTCTACAATAATTTCACCAAGGTATGGGAAGATTTCTATTTTCCTTGTTAGGAAAATATTTCACAGAATGGTGGAAATATGTCCTTATATGGCCTAGGATCAAGCATTGTTTCCATGGAAGAGCAACAATATTGCAATGCGTTGTGCAAGCTTGAATGGTTCAAGGAGCAAATGAACCATCATTCTCATAGACCCTTGTTCGGGTTGCACACAACCCTTGAGGTTGAGGTGTGATCTTTTAAGGAAGAATCATGAACACAGAGGATGGGTGAACCTTGCTCCAAAAAAATTCACTGAAGAACCAAATGTTCATCCAAGAGTTGAGACATGAGATAGAAAAAACACCTAAGAAGAGGAGGGTTACAACGTTGTTAATAGGTGACAAAGAGCTTTGCTTTCATCCCCTTTGGATCATTATGGGTTCAAAATGATCATCGGTGAAAATCTTCTCTGAGAATCTCACGGAGTTGCATTTCAGCATCCCTTGGAATGCAAGGAGAAAAATCTGATATGGGAGAGGAAGATAGAAGGCATTCATCGGGGGACAAATGGATGTGGATAGAGATCAAGAAGTTATAGAGTTATGCAACTCTGTCATCTTTGAGCAGCAAGAGGAAAAATTATGTTGGCTACTCTTCGGAGAGTTTGGCCATCATGAGCCATATCCTTTTTCCAAGGAGTATGAGGGAGGAGGATACTTGGCAGTGCTTGCATCATGGGGTAACTTTGGAAGGTGGATACATTATGATGATATGGTGATTTTTTTTTCACTACATCGGTTGTATGATGGAGGAAGGATGAGGTAACAAAGTTATTGCTTTGGAGGATTGAGAGAGAGCAAGGGCTGAGTTGCTCTCACATTTTGCATGATGTTGCAATAGGAGGAGATGGCAACATTATGAGGGAAGGGAGTCTTCCCAGCATGGAACATGTCGAGGAGGTTGGATTTATGAGTTGGCGAGGCTTTATTTCCACGTAGGCCAGCATTTGTCTACTTTGGAGTTGGAGCTTGTTGATGGGTGTTCCCCGGGGATCACTTCATATTTGATGCAACTTGGTGGGCATAAAGGGTGAGATTGGTAGGAGTGTATTTAACCACCTATAAAAATTTGTTATATCAAATAGTCATTTCTAAAAATTTACACTGTATTCAAAAAACAATTTTATGACCAAATTTTGAGTTCTTGAAGTCTTATGATGATCTTTATCCTTTAAAATAATCTTCACTTTGCTGTTTCCCTCATTAATCTTTTGAAAAATGTTGTTTACTGAGAGAGACTTCTCGAAAAACCCATTTTCCCTTCATTTTACCCCTCCTTCTAGTCATTAATAACACCATTTTCATCCCCTTTTTTCTTCATAAAATTCCTCCATTCCCCTCATGTTCCTTCATTCCCTTCATAAATTCCCTTTCATAAGGTTTAAAAACTCCTTTTTAATCTTATTTTAACCCTCAAAAACCTACGAAAAACCCTCATTTTGGCCTAAAAACCTTCATTTGTCTATAAGGCCTTAAACCCCTTTCGGTCTTAGCCCCGGCTCTTTTCTCCGTCATAAAACCCGGAGCCATGACTTGAAGTTAACCCCCATCGCGCGATCACAATCGGAGTTTTTATTTCATATTTCCTTTTGCTGAAAACTAAAACTGCCGATTAGCCTTTTTCTTCTTAAGAGCCAGATCTCCTCATCCTTTTCACGGGACACGGCCCGCAATCGGGAACTAAAAACATTAAAAAAAACCTTTCCCCAAACCCCTTTTTCTTTGTATTTCATAAAGCCAACCTTTTCATCGTGTTTTAATAAAACTCGTGAGGTTCGAATTTACAACAAATATTGACCATCGATCTAAACCAATCAATGGCCATCGACTCATCGCATCTCGCCCATTCTTCATTCTACCTCCCATCGATGCAATCTCCGGTTTAATTTGGAACGTTTATCATCCTTTGATCCGACGGTCAATACTTCATCGCATCGCAAAAATTCCTTTTGTCCATTCCTTTCCCTCCTCCGATTGTGATCTGCGATTAAATCTCGGCGCGTTGAATCCTGAGAACCAACGGCTCGGATTTAATCGTGCTGCGGCTCTTCGCCCTCAGGAGATATAAACCCACCGATTTGATCCTAGCCATTGATCTCTCTAAGATCTAACGGCCCACTCTTAATCGCATCATTGCATTTCATTATTTCTTTACCTTTTGTCCTCCGCCAATGCGATCCGCTGCCGATCAAATCGGGCCATCCATTCCAAATATCTAACGGCGAGGATATTAGCAGGAACTTCCCTTTGTTATTTCATAAGCCTGATGGTATAATTTTTTCGGTGGAGACCACGTTGATCTTGCGGATCAGCGGTCTGCATTGCTCCCAATCTCCGCCCGATCTCACCGCACTCATATTCCTTTCATCACTCCATCTTCAAATCTAGACGATCGAATCGTCTAAATCCTACGGTACAGATTTAACCCCTTGATCTCCTTCCTCGCATTGCCCGGGTCCCACCACCCGCGCCCTCTTTTCCCCTCATTTTCATTGTTTTCCTATGTATTTGTCCATTCATAAAGATTTACATTTTTACAATGGAAACCATGTTTATTTTCTGATCGGTTTAAACCTTGGTTTTTATAAAAAATTGCGCCTTTCTCCACCATGGGCCCGACCTCTTCTTTCCAACCCGCAACTCTTCATCCATCGTGCTCAACCCGCGCCATTGGATCTTCTACCCATCATCCAAAGGCTCAAGCTGCATATTGCGTAATTTTTTTTGCTCTTGAACGTTAACACCAAAAATTTACGTGATATAAGTGGTTTTGAAGAGATACGTGTCAAAAGCAAACCTATATCGTGTTTTCTCAACCAAAATCTAAAACCACTTGAGAGCTACGCGAAAAGCTACTTCCGGATTTTCTGCCTTACCACTTATCTTTGCGACACTAACTCTTTAGTTTTTAATCTAGCTGTCGATTGCTATAATCCAACGGTTTACATTGCATTATAACCCCAATTCTTTTTGTCCTCATCTATTCTCCAAAAACTTTATCGCTTCATCTCCACCGTTCATCCTTTTGATCGAACGACCCAAACTCAATCCAACCCATTGCAATACGACCTCCCAATTGAACTCATAGTTTGAACTAGACAGATTGGTTGTTTTTCATCCATGAAACCACCGTTAATCTCACACGAGATTTCAAAAGCCTTTGAACTTTATTCTTCATGGTTTTCTTAATTTTGCTTGTTATGTGTAGGTTTTAAGTTTTTTCCACAATTCTAAGAAAAAATCAAAGGCGAGGATGATGATCCTCGAACTAATTAATTCATGAAGAAAAAGAATGCGCAAGGTTCCAAATATGATTTTATACCGTGCCTCATGAGCAACGGTAACATTATAAAACCCTCTGCTTTTTATAAAAGCAACAAAAACACGGTGAACCTCAATCAAACAAAGAGTATCGGTGTCAAAGGATAAAATCAAAGCAAAAATGAAGATTAATGATTTTAAACACGGTTTTTGGGGATTAAGGCATAAATTCGACTATCAAAGGCCTAAATACACGGTCAAAGATAGTATGAAGACCGGAAGATAGAGAATTAAGCACCGATTGGGCCTAAAACACATAACGAGCTGATTAAAGGTGTTTTTGAATAAAACAAAGAAATCTATCGGTCAAAAACCTCCACCACATCGAGAGGCTAATTGAATCCTCCGACTACCAAAACTCCACTGCTGACCTCAATAAATCTAGAAGGCAAAGTTATTACTTCGGTCGGTGATATTTTGCCTAAAGACGACGAGAGTTATTGAAAATCTTGCACGAAAAGGTTCTAAGGTAATAAACTCTGCTAGGCTGCTAAATGCTTAATGAAAACCAATTAATACCGAGAAATATCAGAAAACTTCTCCATTGAGCCCCTCAAAGGCCGAGAAAGCATTAAACTACATTAATTGAGCCTGAGGATGCTTTTCTCTCATCCCACCTCCTCATTTTCTTCTATAAATATACACATGAGAAGATGAGATAAAGGTTGATCACTTTTGCATATCTGTTGCATGTAAATAGTTTTACGAAGGCTACTGTAAGCCTTTGTTGTAATTGAAGATACCTAAGTTGAGATGAGAAGTTTGAAGTTGTAGAGAACCACTTTGGACTTGATGATTGTATTGGATTGAACATCAAATACAAATTTGATTTATGGGATCCTGGTCTATGTCAACGGTGATGTGTTTCTTATTGTAAATTGTTATTTTCTTTGTTTCCATTCTGTCCCTTTCTCTAATAAAGAACAACAAATACGAGCTGATTTACTCTTACGTACCCTACTCTCAGCGATAAGCTTTATCTTTATGTTTTCCTCCAATTGTGTATTTGAGAATGATTTAATAAATTGACGGTTAAAGGAATGTTGGTGTTCCCACATCTTTACGCTCTAAACTTTAAACGTTTTTCTTGAATGTTATTTTCATTTCATGCTAAGTAGAGTTAAACTAGGAAATTTTATGGTTTTGCCTTTGTCTCTAGTTCTTTCTCCAAAGGTTGTTTTGAAAGTTTCCCTGAAAAGTATGTTGGCTTGAGGATACGTTCAAAGTCCTTACTTGATCTTAGACTACTTTTATGTTTATCTTGAATTTTTTTCTTTTGAATATCTTGAAAGCGGGGATAGGTTCAAAGTCCTTACTTGATATTAAGCTATTATTCTTTGTGTTTTTAAATGTTTTCTATTATTGAAAGTGCATCAAAAGCAAGCTAGTTTCAAAGTACTTACTTTTGATCTTAGATAACTTTATGCCTTTCTTAAGTGTATTCCAAAAGTAGGATAGTTTCAAAGTACTTACTTGATCTTAGAAAGTTGCTCTTTGTTCTTCATTTGTTTGATTCCCCTTACGATTGTTTCATTCCATTCCGTAAAATCAATTTAGAGAGATCCTTTGACATAGATGGCTTGCCCCATGGATCACTCTTGAACTTTGATGTTTCAATTAAATCCTATTATGACTCCATAGCCCAATGGATTGAAGTTGCTTCTTACCTATCTTGTTGGGTACGAATCACTCTTTCAATTTCATACACCTTCACCCTTCATTTAGACTTCCTTCACCTTCATTTTATCTTTTCCCAGCAAAACAAAAAAGGCCTTGTTCTTCATAACTAGCCTAATATTACATTTCAAGCCTTAAAGATAAATCAATCTTTACTTATAGAGATATCCCTCTGCGGATTCGGGAGGGCTAGATCTTAGAATCCAAAAAAGTGGTTCATAATGTTGTCTCCGCGGCTTTAGTCTTACCAATCTGCTAAAATTACGGAGGCCTGGCATTTATGGCGACTCAGCGGGGAACCTTTTGAGTCAAATCCTTAAAACATAACACTCGGTGTTCGGTGCGGTATAAGTGGCCCTCTTCAAGCACTGCCAAAGAAAATGGTAATCATGACAAAACTTATTTGAATTAGTGACAAGAGCTAAGGAACCCTTGGGATTCTCTGGAAGCTTATCCAAACCTTAAAGGAATCAGCTAGCTTAGCCATAAGAGTAAACTTTTCGTTGTCTCTTCATCATAGCTAAGTGTTGAAGCAGTTAGGACACTCTTAGAACCCATAGAATTTGAAAAAACTCGGAAAGGAAACCCAAAAATATTTGAGATTGGTATTCAAATAAACATGGTGGTGGACCATAAAACCTTTTACCTCCAAAAGAGCTAAACATTTCTTTGGTGACTCCACAATTCTAAAAATACCTTAAGACTCCACTTCAGGAAACCCATTATCATCATATCATCATATAAAATCAGTTAAGAAGACTTTAAGGATTAAAATTTTTCTTGTTTAAAGATCGATTAGCCTCTTAAAGATTGTCATATTTGGTCAAAATTTTCTTGTTTAGTTGGAGTCGAAAATCATAACCTTGTGGCTTCAAGAAAAATTCATACGAGGAGCTATCACGACCCAAACCCTCACGAGATATTTGATAACCACAGAAATAATACTTAGGAAGTCCCCTAAGGCCAAATATTCAACTATTTTCATACCATTCCATGAGCTAATTCTGTCCCTGAAAAACCTTGCATCTCTATAAAGAATCACAAGTTGACTTAAGAAACCCATTTAGAACTAGGTCACTTGATGATATAGATCAGATAGACCTTGAGCCTTCACTTTCATCCCAAGATAGAGGTGAACATCCTGGTAGCCGAGAGAAACTACTCACACGATTTACATTTCCTTCATAATTTTGGTTTCTCTCATCACAAGATTTGCTCTCCATGATTTTTCGTTGATCCATCCACATCTGTTACCCATACACCCGCTATGCAAACTTCCCCATTTCATCAATCCCCACCCTTCTTACATCATCCACTTGTAAACCCCCCACTTTTTGCACAACCTCCTATTATGGCAACATGGTATGCTCCCCTAGTCCTTCCTTTACCCCTAGTTGGTCTTCCACGGGACTATCGGTCCAAGATACCATTGTATAATGCCGGTGGTGCTACTACGCTTCTCGCAACATGTGGATAAGATGAATGACTACTTTGAAAGAAACGAGATTGATGATGAAGCTGTCAAACTTAGATTATTTGCTCAAAGTTTGAGAGAGAAGCAAGAAAATGGTTCAAAGGCTTAACCCCTCACGGTATTAATGATCTCGGAAACCTTCCATCGGTTATTCTTAAACAAATGGGAAGTTAGAAAAACCCTCTCCAAATACTTTCGGACTATAAGAATCTCCAAAAAAACAACGGGGAAAGTGTTCAGCTTATTTCACTAGGTTCAATAGTGTGTATAATGCCCTTCCCCCAAATCTGAAACCCCCCTGAGGAGCTCTGACTTTAAACAAGTTCCCTAAAGGATTTGATCCTGAAATGGCCTGTTAGTAGAGAGAGATCCTTTGACTCTTGAAGACATGCAAAAAGGAGTTCTTCTTGTGGAAGTTAATTTAATGGAGAAAAAGAGAAAGAATGGGAATGAGAAGAAAGTGTTTCAGAGAGCATACTTGAGAGAGCACAACCCAGTCGGAATCAATCGGCTCCTCAAAATAGAAACCAATCTCAAAACCAAAATCAGAATTTCGGGAAAATCAGCCTCAAAACGAGACCAAGAGATCTGATCGAAGTTACCTCATTTTCATCAAAATTATGTGGTGAGTTGAAGAAACAATAGAACAAACATAGGAAGATGACATAAACATGTTGGGAGTGGACAATGATGATTTTGAGATTCATTACAAAAGGAAACAAGGTTTATACACCCTATGATGATAAGAGAGAAGAAAGGTGAATTTTATTATCAAGAATTAGAAATTGTCATCATAGAAACCCCAAAATAATATGACCTTAGGAGTAAAAGCAATCGCGGAAACTCCCAAGACTAAGACACAGCAAAAATTACGCAAAAAATAGCCACATGATTAAACCTAAAGTTACAAATAGAAAGGCAAAACGATTAGGTTTGGAAATTCGACAAAAACAAAGAGAAAGGCACTCAAATGACTAAAAAACGAGTGCGGACCTTGGCGGCGTTAGCATCTCCGGCTAGTGCTCCCGTTAAAACAGTTGACGATGTAAATAAAAGGAAATCAGCAAGCTGATTTCTTTGATAGAATGGTGGTTAATAAAAATTTGAAACAAACATTGTAAAAAACTAGATGCCTTTCGGTTTGGAGTAGGAAATTGCCAAGATCAAAATCCATTGTTCCCCTCACGAAATTAGTCACCCAAGATGTATATAGATCACAATTTTGAAGGCTTTTAACATAGAAGAGAATAATGACAGCATCAATCTTAATGATGACCAACGAGCTCATATTTGGTCCTAAGATTGAGGGTATATATCAGAAGGACGATTCATCCTTTTATGTTAGTTTAAAGATTCATGACAAAATTTTACACAACGTTATGCATGATTCGGGGGCCTCTCATAACTTAATGCAGCCGATGGAGAGCCTAGGCCTTGAAATCACTAGACAATAAAGATCTTTACGAAGCTTTGACTCAAGCGAGTGAAAATGTTTAGAGTTTGATCAAAGACCTCTTGTGTGAACTTAGCACAAATTCTGACCAAGTGTTTAGTAATGGATATTGTAGTGGCTGATGTACCCCCCAAGTATGGTATTTTGTTATCAAGATCGCGGGGGAGCTAATTTACAGAACAATGCAAATGGATGTGACATATGCTACCATCACATTTTTAATCAAACTAGAAGACTTTATAGGGAATCTCATATGCAATACATGGTTACCATCCAAAGAGGGCAAAAAACTCTCCTCTTTATTACGTACATACGGGGCTTGATTCATTTATCCTTTTCAATGATGAAACATTCGGTGAGCGATAAACCTTAGCGAGATTAGCGGAAGATGAAGAAAAAGGAAGACAAGACAAAAGTGTCAAAACGAGTTTGCCAAATCTGAAAATCCATGACAAACAAATCATAGGTCCTAGAAGTACACCAAATCAGTCATCCATTGCTTTTCAACCAGAGAGTCAAGAGAAGAGTCCTCGGCTCTGATGAAAAACATGAGGAAATAAAACAAATTCAACATAGTTCTAATCTCTGAGAACAATCCAAAGCACACTAGATGAAGAGGATAGTATTCAAACTAGTGAATGTTGAAACTAGCCCTCTTTGGAGTATGAACTTTGATGGATCTTGCACTAAGAATGATGCGAGTGCGGGAGTGTGGCTTCACAATACAATGAACAATCACTTTCTTGAAGGGAATTCCTGCCAAATTAAACTTTCCAATGCATAATAACATGGTAAGTATGAAGCCCTCCTTTTAGGCACACTCATTGAAGAAATTGAGGGCCAAAAGAATAAAGGTTCATGGTGATTCTAAACTAATAATTAGGCAAGTGAATGGAGAATATCACGCAAACATCCCGGACTTAGAGCCTATAGAAATGATGTCATGGATTTATTGAAAACCTTTAAGGAATTCAAACTTATCTTTGTCCCAAGAAACCAAATATCCAAGCTAATAGTTTAGCTTTTGCTGCTAGAACATGCCTAACTCCTTATGAGACCAAAAAATGCACAACTCAAATCAAATTTGAACTTGACTATCCACGATAATGAAAAATATTGGCAAGTGTTTGATGGAGACAAACAAATAGAAGACTTCCTACGAGTCCGAAATGAATTTGAGCCACTAAGTTCCTTATTCGGATTATGAATCGAGCTATGCTGTGGAAGAAAATACGCGGTGAAGTAGTAAAGTCTCCGGAAGATTGTTGAGATAAATCATTGGCTAATAAGCTTGAACACACCACGGAAGTTAGTGTAGATTTAGAAAAAGAAGACTTAGAAGCTCTTGCTGTGCAACACTCAAAGTTTGCCAAAAGGTCTGGTCCCATTAGAGGAGTTGTTTGATTTCAATGATGTTGCCAAAAAACCAAAGGCTGGAACACCATTGGCCCGAGATAGAAAAGTGTAATATGAGCGAATGAACTTAAACCAAAAATGATCAAATTGTCTAAAACTTTACCGACTCACATCAAACTGAAATACATTGAGTTGTTTAAGGAATTTTCGATGTTTTTGCATGGAGTTAATGAGTACGAAGTCCTATGACAGAGATAATTAGGTACAAGATACCTCTCAAAGAAAACCAAAAACCTTTTAAACAAAGTACCTGAGAATAAGCCATTCCATTACCTTTGGTTGAAAGAAATCAAGAAAATGTATGAAGCTGGAATTATTGTTCCTATTAGATATTCGAGTGGGTGTCTAATCTAGTGTCGGTTAGGAAGAAAACGGGATAAATGAGCTTTGTATTGACTTTAGGAACTTAAACAAAGCCTCATTGAGACAACTACCCTTTACCCAAGATGGATCACATTTTACAAGGTTTTGGTTCTAAAAATTTCTTTGCTAGATGACTATAAGTTTATCAAATGCGGTACATCTGATGATCAACTCAAGACAACTTTTACCGGACCTTGGGGTAATTTCATGTATGTGAAAATTCCCTTTGGTTTAATGGTTTCTTGGTGCTACATTTCGGAGAGCCATGGACATTGCATTCTTGGAAGAGTTAGGCTACTTCATCATTATTTGCAACATTGTCAACTGTTTTCAAAAGGATGAAGAACACACAGAACACTTGAGAATAGTCTTTGAGAAATCGAGAAAATTTTGGGTTATCTTTAAATCCCGAAGAAAACAATGTTTGGTCTTGAGAAAGGCAAACTACTTGGACATTATATCGGAAGAAGGGATAAGATAGACCCAAAGGATTGAGGGTATATTGCAAATCAACCATCCAGAAACATCAAGGAACTTCAATATTTCATTGGAAAAGATTAATTTCTTGAGAAGGTTCATACCCAACTTAGTTGAACTCCTTAGAAACATAACAAACATGTTAAAGAAAGGAAACGAGGAGTGTAGAATGGACCTTAAACAAAGAGATCATTTGAGCGGTGAAGCAAGCATTAACCAAAACACCCGGTTCTCATTAGTCCTATTTTTCAAAAGATTTTTTCATTTTTTATTTGCATCGGAATACACGGTGGTTGTTGTCCTGCTACGGAAAAATCCCTGGGGACAAGAGCGACCAATTGCATTTTTAGTAAGGCATTGAGAGATGCACCTCTAAGTATAACATCATGGAAAGACAAGCCTTTGCCTTAGTCAAAGCTTTTAAAAGACTTCGAGTTTACATTTACACTCCCACATAATTGCCTTTGTCCCAAATTCGGTTGTGAAAGACATCTTGACACGGGACCCCGAGATGGAAAAAGAGGGAAAGTGGATAGGTTGTGATACTTGAATATGATTTATAAATCAAGCCCACTAAACTCATAAAAGGCCAAGGACTAGCAAGATTAATGGTGAGTATAATTTTGAAGCTCTTGATATAAACATAATAAATGCATTAGATAGACAGAGAGGAATTTTTAACTCCCATTATTGAAGATCATTTTATGAATTCCTCTTGGTATGCTAATATTTTATATGTTTTTGCTCGAATTTGAATACACCTCTTGGTTTTTCTAAAACAAAGGCAATATTTTAAAAGTTAAAAGTTGTTAAATGTTTGCATTTTAGATAAATGTCTATATTGGAAAAATGCTAGTGGGTTATTTCTTAAATTTTTCCACGAGAATGGAAAGCGAGATAAGATCAAGCATGAGTTCCATGAAGGAGAATGTGGGCCACCTCTATTGGAAGACAACTACCAATAAAATACTTCGAGCTAGTTACTATTGGCCCACCCACTCTTTCGAATTTCCATAAAATGATTATTGTACGCTCATAAATGCCAACTCTTTGAAGGCAAAAGAAAATTGCTTCCCTTACCTTTGCATCCAATCCTTTGGTAGAAGCTCCCCTTTTCCAACGATGGGGTCCCTAGACTTCATAGGGAAATCCATCCACCATCATATGCCCCAACATAAATGGATTCCCAACGCAACAGGACTACTTTATCAAATTGATAGAAGCCATTCCTTCTAGGCGAGCCAATGATTATGTCATTATAAAATTCCTTGAAACTCATATCCTATCTAGATTTGGGTACCCCTAGGAAGATTATCACGCAGCAATCTTTCTTGCATTGGATCCAAAAAGATGGTTAGTTAAATGCAAATATCGGATTACATTGGGTCATTCTACTACTTATTACCCTCAAGTTAATGGGGTAGCGAGAATCCTCAAACAAAAGTTTGGTGAACATAATCAAGAAGTTGTTGGAGGACAATAAGAAATCACGGCACACAAAGATGGTACATGCATTATGGGGCCGACGGATTAACACTTAAAAAATCAATTGGAATGTCACCCTACCGGCTTGTTTATGGAGTAGATGCAATTTTTCCAACCGACTAGGAGTGCCAATCATGAAGCTAATCCAAGAAGTACGGTCGAAGACAATGACATGATCGAAGAATTAATCAAACCATACATCTTCACCAAACTAGAGAAGAAAGTCTACAACGGAAGCATTACAAAAAACAAGAGAAAGCGTCGAAGCTTTTGATAAAAGGACAAAGGCAGTGATTTCAACATTGGTGACAAGAGGATTTTAAAGTGGGATTCCGGAGAAGATAAAGGAAAGCATAGGAAATTTGATAACTTATGGCTTGGTCCTTATCTCATTCGTCCTCTTCTTGTGTGATACATATTTTAAGAATTTAATGAGCCCGAGCTTTGTTTGGGGGCCATCGATGGCGAGGATGCTCAAACATTATTTTCTTGACCATATTAGCTTGGAAGCCTTTTTATTTTTCTCATTGTGAATATCATACTCATCATTTGCATTCAAATTTAGAAAAATGAAAAAAAAATACAAAAACAATAGAAAGAGATAAGAGAGACGGTGTAAAAAAACGAAAGGAGTACAAACCCATGCAAAAAAGAGAAACAAAGTCTAAAAGTGTGCAAGCTCAAATGCCACTCTAAAAACACCTCCTGGTTAGTCATATGACCCTAATCATGCCTAATTAGTTTTCAATTCTTGTTGATAGGTGTGAAATACATTTTCCAAAGCAGTTTAATCTTGGCTTATCGAGTTAGGAAGATTAGGATAGAAGAAAAAGGGTTCAAACGAAGCTCAAAATCTGAACCTACGAGTTTCAAAAAGATGCATGGATCTAATCTATTTAAATATTGAGCCAAAGACGAGGAAGCAAAATGGTTCTAATATACCGAAACTTGGGAACCAAAGAACAAAGAGAAAAACGGCGCAAACAAGCCTAAAAACCATTAGGGGAATTTTGAGGTCTAAAATGGGCCTCCTAAGAAAAATGTACAACCAAAATAGACTTTATAAGAACCAATAGGATTCAAGATGATGATGTCAACCATAATAGATGATTCACCATTTTTGGAGTAAAAAAGTAAAAATATTAAAAAATAATAAAACTACTTTTTCAACTCGTATTTTAAACTTATCTCCCAAAATTTTTACTCAAATTTTGAGTGGGAGTACTCGTTGGATGCGGAATTTAATTCCTCATCCAAGGAGTACCCATGTTTCATACTTTCGATAAACTCTACTACACGAAAAATGAGAAATACATAAAAAATGTGATTGTAATCACGTTGTTTTATGTATTTCTCGATTTTCGTGTGAGTAGAACCCATCAAAAGTATGCAACATGGAATTACTCCTTGGATGAGGAATTAGGATGCCGTCAAACGAGGAAATACTCCGCTTCCCGAAAATTTGAGTAAAAAACTTTTTGAGTTAAGTTGAAAATATGAATTGAAAAGTAGGTTTTTCATTTCCCTCTAAAATTTGATGATGTCATCAAATCTTATTTGATTTTTTTCCTATTATTTTATAATTTCCTTGGGAGGCCCATTTTTGAACCTCAAGATTCTAATATTTGAAAAAGAGAGAAGGATGTTCTTAAACTTTGGATCTTAAGCCTTCACCATTCTTCTTCAATTTTATGCAAATAATAGTCTATGTACCGGCTTGTTTTTATACCATAGATCAACAACAAGTTAGGCTGTTCAATATTGACTTGTGCACTTCTAAATTTCTGTTTTAGAATTTAGAGAATAAATTCTATCGAACCAGGTTTAATCTGACAGTGTAGTTAGGTGAAAACTTATGAACTCAGCGCAATACGAGTTCATGGAGAAATAGAGGTAGTAATAGACTAGTTTTATGCTTTCAAAAGAATAAAATGTTTGTAAAAAGAGTTGCCAATCCAAATGCACTGCGAAAGAAGAGAAAAAATGTTAGATCATTAGGATTGGGTAAGTAGAAAGATTGTTTTGATAGAATTCCATTGTTTTTAATAGTTGATAACATTGTCGAGCAAAAGAAGATCGGCAAAGGAAAGAAATTTGCGGCCCAATGGATGAGGCATTGATCGGCTTCCCGGAGAAGATTTGTACGAGGGTTCTTGACACACTCAAGGAGCTTCCATCCCAAGTTGGAGCATTGTTAGCCACCTTTAAAAATTTGTTATGTCAAATGGTAGCTAGAATTTTTTGTACCCTTGAGAAACAATTTTATGACCAAATTGTGAGTTCTTGAAGTCTTATGATGATCTTTATCCTTTAAAATAATCTTCCTCTTGTTTCCCTCATTAATCTGAAAAATCTCACATTTTACCAAGGAGAGAGTACACTCGAAAAACCCATTTTACCCCTCTTTCCGGTCATTAATAACACCATTTTCATCCCCTTTTCTTCATAAAAATTCCTCCATTCCCCTCGTGCTCCTTCATTCCCTTCATAAATTCCCTTTGATAAGGTTTAAAAACTCCTTTTTTTAACCTTGTCGAAACCCTCAAAAACCTGCGAAAAAGCCCTCATTTTTTGTCCTAAAAACCTTCATTTGTCTATAAGGCCTTAAGCCACTTCGGCCTTCGCCCCGACTCACTATCGCATAAAACCCGGAGCCATGACTTGGAGTTAACCCCCATCGCGCGATCGCAATCGGGGTTTTCTATTTCCTTATTGCCTTTTACTTTGAAAACTCGATTTAGGTGTACTTTTCTTCTTAAAACCTCGATCTCTCATCTTTTCACGGGACCACGGCCCATAATCGAGCGCTAAAAACATTAAAAAAACCTTTCCCCGAACCCCTTTCCTTTTATTTCATAAAATCCGACCTTTTCATTGTGTTTTAATAAAACCCGATGGTTCGAAATTTACAGCAAATATTAATTGTCGATCTAAACCGATCAACGGCCATTGGCTCATCGCATCTCGCCCATTCTTCATTCTACCTCTTGTCAATGCAACCTACGATTTAATCTAAGAACCGTCGATCATCCTTTGATGCGACGGTCGATGCCTCATCGCATTGCACGAAATTCCTTTTGTCCATTCCCTTTCCTCCTCCCGATTGCGATCCTGGGTCGTATCGACGTTGAATTCTAAGAACCAACGACGCGTTTAATCACCGCTCCATCTTGAAAGCCCTGCGATATAAACCGTCGATTTCATCCTAGCGTTGATCTCTCTAGATCTAACGGCCCGCGCTTAATTGCATCGATGCATTTCATTATTGCTTTACCTTTTTATCCTCGTGATGCGATCCTGCGTCAAATTTGGGTCGTCCATTCCAAAGATCTAACGGCCAAGATCTTGGCTGACTTCCTTTGTTATTTCATAAACCCGAACATTATAATTTTTTGGTGGAGATCTGCCGTTGATGCTTTGCAGATCAACGGTCTACATTGCTCCAATCTCCGCCCGATCTCTGCCTCATATTCCTTTCATCACTCCATCTTCAAATCTAGACCGTCAAATCGTCTAAATCCTACGGTCTCGTTAACCGCTGATCTCCTTCCTCCGTGCCCAGATCCCACCACACTTTCCTCTTTTTCCCCTCATTTTCATTGTTTTCCTATGTATTTGTCCATTCATAAAGGTTACGTTTTTACATTGGAAACCATGTTTGTGTGCACAATTAGTTTAAACCTTGGTTTATAAAAAATTACGCCTTTCTCCACCATGGGAATCGAGTTTAAACCTTCGTTTTTATAAAGAATTCGCCTTTCTCCACCATGGGCCCTACCTCTTCTTTTCAACCTGCAACTCTTCATCCATCGTACTCAACCGCATCGTTGGATCTTCTACCCATCATCCAAAGGCTCAGCTGCCCTTATCGCGTAATTTTTTCTCTTGAACGTTAACACCAAAAATTTATGTGATATAAGCGAGTTTTGAAGAGACAACGCATCAGCGCAAACCTATATCGTGTCTTTTCAACCAAAATCTAAAACCGCTTGGTACAACGGCTTGACATCGGTTTTCCACCTTACCACTTATCTCCACAACAATAACTCTTCGAGTTTTTAAGCACAGCCGTCGATTGCTCTAATCGGACGAGTTTACATTGCATTATAACCCCAAGTCTTTTGTCCTCATCTGTTCTCGAAAAACTACATGCTTCATCTCCACCATTCATCCTTTTGATCGAACGGCCCGGACTTAATCCTACCACCATTCACCATCGACCTCCCAATTGAACTCAACATTTGATCTAGAACATTGGTTGTTTTCATCCATGACCACGATTTAATCTACTTTTCCAAGATTTCCAGCGACCTTTGAACCTATTCTTCATGGTTTTTCTTAATTTCGCTTGTTATGTGCAGGTTTTAAGTTTTTTCCCGAGTTCTAAAAAGAAATCAAAGACCGGGGATGACAATCCCGAACCATTATTCATGAAGACAAAGAATACGCGGGGTTCCAAATATGATTTTATCATGCCTCATAGCCTTTGGTAACATTATAAAACCTTTAACACCTACAAAAGCAACAAAAACATAGTGAACCTCAATCAAACAAGAAGTATCGTGTGAAAGGATAAAATCAAAAGAAAAAAATGAAGATTAAAGATTTTAAACACGGTTTTGAGAGTTAAGCATAAATTCGACTCTCAAAGGCTAATCACACGGTTAAAGACGGTATGAGGCCGGAAGACGAAATTAAGCCGATTGGGCACACAAACACATAACAAAGATAGATTAAAGTTGTTTTTGGAATAAAACAAAGAAATCTATCGGTCAAAAGCCTCAACATACACATCGGAGGCTAATTGAATCTGTCCGGCTACCAAAGCTCCACTGCGACCTCAATAAATCTAAGAAAGGCGAGTTATTACTTTAGTCGGTGATATTTTGCCTAAAAGACAACGGAGTTATTTCAAATCATGCAGAAGAGTTCTAAGGTCAACGAGCTACGCTAGTACACTGAAAATACTTAATGAAAACCAATTAATACCGAGAAATATGGAAAACTTCTCCATTGAGCCCCTCCAAAGGCAGAAACGTCGGTGTATTAATTGAGCCTGGGGAATATTTTCTCATCCCACCTCCTCATTTCTTCTATAAATACTTCTGTAGAAGATGAGAGATAAAGGTTAGTCATTGCATATACGTACCTTAAATAGTTTTCATTGCCATACAGCCTTTGTTTGTAATTGAAGATACCTAAGTTTAAGGATAGAAGTTTGGAGAGCTGTAGAGAACCAACAGACTCGATGATTATGCTTGGTATGAAAATCAAATACAAACTAATTTATGGGGATCTGTTCTATGTCAACGGTGATGTGTTTCTTATTGTAAATTGTTATTTTCTTTTTGTTTGTTCTGTCCACTTTCTTGGATAAGAACGCTTCAAATACGAGCTAGAATTTACTCTTACATTTTCTTTCTCTTGATAAGCTTTATCTTTATGTTCCTCCAATTGTGTATTTGAGAATGATTTAATACGGTCCATGAGTTAAGGTGTTGGTGTTCCCACGTCTTCTTTTGTCTAAACTTTAAACATTGTTCTTGAATTTTATTTTCATTTTCATGCTAAGTAAGGTTAAACTAGGAAATTTTATGGTTTTCCACAATGCTCCTAGTTCTTTCTCCAAGGTTGTTTGAGGATTTCCACGAAATTATGTTGAAAGCGAGGATGAGTTTCAAAGTCCTTACTTGATCTTTGACTACTTTTATGTTTATCTTGAATGTTTTTATTTTTAATTTGCTGAAAGCAGGATAGGTTCAAGGAATCCTTGCTTGATCTTGACTATTATTTGTGTTTTTAAATGTTTTCTATTGAAAGTGCATAAAAACGAGGCTAGTTTCAAAGTACTTACACAGTCTTAGATAACTTTTATGTCTTTCTTAGGTATATGCAAAGCGGGGATAGCTTCAAAGTACTTACTTGATCTTGGGCTGCTCTTTGTTCTTCATTTGTTCAGTTCACTCTTCTTATTGTTTCATTGTGTTTAGAGTCAGCCTTTGCAGCCTTCCTTCAGTGATCAAACATGCTCTTACAAAGTGATTTTAAGGTGTCAAGGTCAAATTTTGTCATTTCAATGAGTCTTCAAGCAAAATTTGGTCACTAGGCATTAGGTCTAGGGTTGGTCTTCACTCTTTTCAAATTTGTCCAAATGTCAGTCCATGTCACCATTCAGCTGAGTGTACCATCATTCAGAGGGTTTTCATCATCATGTCAAGTTCCATTGAGTCATTTTACACGTTGTTCATGCTTCAGTTGTGCCTTGGTAAGGTCCATTTCCCTCTCCTAGGGTTTTGGAGGTGATTTCTCTTGGATGGTCAAATCATCGGAAAAACTTGTATCCTGATGTTCACACACCTTCCCATATCCTTAATATACCTCATTAAACACTTCCCATCACTGAGATCCCCCAAATTCTTCATTTTTGCACAAACCCTAGCTTCTAGCCACAACTTGGCAATTTTCTAGGCTAGGCCTGTGTTTTTCCCTTTTGGACCCCTTCCCCTCACTCAATCTCTGTGATTCCACTTCCCCCTGCTTCCTAACATCCCTCCCTACTTCCCAAAATTTCCCCAAGAATTTAGAAGCCCCTTACCCCCTTCGTTTCGCTTCATTTCGACAAAATTCCTTGTTTCACACATCGGGGTAAGTTTCACTCAAAAGATGTTTCAGAGAAATAAAAGATGAATTTTGGAAAACTGAGAGAGGTTTTTGTCCAAAACATCCCAAGGAAGAAAAAACTCCTTCACTTTTTACACAGGTATCATGGTTTTAGAGAAATGTCAAAAATACCGTTGCCTCAGGAGAATTGAATGCACCTCTGAAGTGACCTTGGGAAAATCAAGTTTTCTCCTAGCATGTTTGGCCAAATGACTTTCTTGATGAGTCAAATGATAACTAGACAGAAAGACCTTTCCAATGAGCTATCATGAGCTCAATTTGGAGTTGAGGAAGACCTTCACAAGTTGACTGCAACAGCACTCTGCCTTGAGGCAGCCTCATTCTGCTCATTTTGACTAGTGTTGGGAGATTTGGTTTTTGACAGGGTAAATGGAATCCAAATTGCATAATTCCACTTTTTTTGGAAAGTAGACTCCAATATATTTCCAACGAGCTATCACACGCCCGATTTGGACACCGGGAAGGCCTCCAAAAGCTTCCTGCAAGAGAAACGCGACCCACCTGGGGCCCGAGCGACCCACCTGGGCAGAGCGACCCACGCAGGGGCTGCGCGACCCACGCAGGGGCTGCGCGACCCACGCAGACACAGGGTTTCGAGATTCATTCTGAGCACCCAGCCTTGCTTGGAATCGATGCAACTGACCTTCAAACAGGTTTTTATCAATTGATTGATGTTTTTGAATGCATTGGTGGCATCATTGGTGGTTTCAAATGTTCAACGGAGGATTTAAAACCCCACAGTCATAGCATTCTTGTTTTCAGGGTTTTAAAATGAAAATGAATGGTTGAATGAGTTTGTTTGCTATCTCATGGCAGTGATACATCCAGCTTTGCATATAATATCAAAACCATATTGCTCTCATGCCCATTTTGCCATTTTGACCATTGCTATTATTATACCATGTTTAAAACCCTTTGTTCCATGGTGACTGTGGTTGTAATGAGTCTCACTGCCTAATGTAAAAATATTCTCATGACTTTGTTTCAAACTGCCCATTGACACCTTTGTTGTTATTACTCATAGACAAACACATTCTATTGATGCGATGCTCTCCTTTGATAAGATTTGTTCAATATTTTGAAGGTTGCCCGCTCCCTTTGATCAAAATTTCACTTGCATTTAAACACGAGAGGTGTGCCTTTCAATCTTCTTAAACAGGCTATTATCATTGTTTGTTTCCTTATGGTGATTTGACGGTGGGGATATTTGTTGGGTTTTGAAACACACCATCATAACCTTGTTTGCACTGCTTTCATATCAGTGTACATAGTGCCAAAAGCTTGTTCAGAGCCATGTTAGGGACAGAGTCAGAGTATGAGCAGGAGTCGGACAGTGACTCAATCGTTGAGGTTGATGTACTGAGAGGGAGCATAGCAGTGCGTCAGTAGTAGTAGCATATCAGAGACGCCACAGAGCTTTGTTTGCAGCATCCGCAGCCAGTACTATCTCCACCGGGGTGGAAGGGGGGTGGAAGGGTCTCGTTGACTTCATCGGCCCAACACAGTACTATCTCCACGTGGTGTGGAAAGGGTCTCGCTTTCTTCTCCAGTGCAGGTACAGGTACAAGACAGGGGCAAGAGGCCCATGCATGATGAGGGCCCATCAGGAGGCCGGGACACCGATATGACAGTCATTGATGTTGATACGGGCTCCCCTAGCTCGAAGCTGAGGGAAGTCATCCAGGAGCAAAGGGCCGAGAATGACCAGCTGAAAGACCAATTGCAGAAGGCTCAGTGGGTGATTAACTATTTGGAGCGGCGCAACAAACAGCTCGAGGATGAGCTCACATTTTATGAGGTGCGCCAAATCCGTGAGGACAGACAGTGGAATCGAAAGAGGCCCGGTGACATGACACCAGCTGACAGAGATACTGTACTCACGCGGGTGAATATACATCTGGAGAAGCTGTTGGCGAAGGCCAACCGAGACAAAGACATGCTTCGCCACATGAAAGGCCATTACTGGGCTCGCATGCATGTTTGCAAAGCGAGGATGAGGATCATGAAGAGGAGGTTGCGAAAAGCACTTCGACGGCGGAAAAGGCCTAATCCACTTCGGATTTTTGGCCGAGGCTTCATTGACTGGGCAAGACACATGATGGAGGACCTCCGCTCCGAATTTGGGCAAATTCGGAGAAAATTTTGTCATTTCCAAATTTTTGGTCTAAAAAACAGGTTTTGCAGCTACGTGGGTCGCGCGCTCATGCGCTCGCTTTTTTTTGAGACACTTGCTGGAGGAGATTTTTACATTTTTGGATTTTTCATGGTTAATTATGCATCCTCTGAAGTCAACTTAGCATTTCAACAAAATCTGGATGGTCAAACAACTCAAAAACACCATGAAAACCACCTTGCTGCCACCTTTTGCACCAGCAGGAAGTACCTCTGGGAGAATGCGGTTTTGGAGGGTCAAATAAACTCCAAATTCAGAAATTCTACTTGGGTTGGAAATTAGACATCCAGGGCTTTCCAACGAGCTATCATGAGCTCAATTTGGATGCCGGGAGCTACCTCAAAATCAGCCTGGAACATGAGCGACCCACGCAGTTCAGGAGCGACCCACCTAGAAATTTTTCTGAATTTTCAGCTGCCAGCTCAGTATTTCGCCTATTATGGACCAGTTTTGTTTATGGATAGAATTTTTGGGTTTTTATGATGTAAATTCATGTTTGATATGTAACTTTGGCTTGTTTTTATCTCTTCTAGAAGATTCACTCTCAAATGAGTAAAAAATCATGTAATGGATCAGTTTCCACTCTTTTAGAGGCAAGTTAGCTGCCTAGATTGTAGTTCCATGATTAGAATTGGTTGAAACTGATCCCTGAAAAGGGAATTCGACCCCTAGAGGTGGGGAAAGGTGTTAGAGTGCTCTATATATTGTAATTTCTCAATCCTTTTCGGGGGTTGGAGAGGTTGGACTCTTGGGATACTTTTGATACCATTGTACATATTTTTCATATTTTGGCTAAGGAAAGATCAGGGGTTTTGCGGCACTTGTTGGGATCCTTGTGGTGTTCTGTTCTTGATGATGTTTCTCCTTTGTTTACTGTAAGTTTCTTCATTTTTAATGTATGCCATCGTTTCATTATGCTTCTGAACTAAGTTGAATGAGTGATTAAGGTTGAATCCATTGTTTACAGTGCTTGGCCTTTGAATTCAGTTAGTTCTATATGTTTTTAGCTGTTTGGAGAGGATCCAAGTTCTTCTTTTCCCTCTTCAGCTCCTCGTCGGTCTAATCTATCCATAAATCCAATTTAAAGCATCAAGATCATCACCTACCTCGCCCCAGCTTGAACTCTGCAAAGGTCTGACCTTATCCCCGGACCCAAAATTTGTTTTCCCATTACTCCAGCGAAAACCCAAAAAACCAAAAATCAAACATACCTATCTCTTTACTAGCCTAAATCAGTTCTTATTGTAAGTCATCTCGCATCCTATTGCTTATTTTCTCGAGATTGACGGAGAGAGCCCTCTCCTGTCCTCGTAGGGCTAGCTACGAGGCTGAGCGTGGTTTGATGTAGCCTTGAGTTTTACTTCATTTCAGCCTGAGGTAGATTTGAGTGCTAACATAGTGGCAACCATACTGGGGAAGAAAATGGTTTGCTTGTTACTGTCATTTGCTATAGACGGAGTCTGAAGTCACGCCAGGTAGCCTTCGAACTGCACATTGCTTTGCGAGTGCATAGTAGATAAAATCTGCTTCAGTCGATCTCCGGTTTAGCTTGTGAATGTGTCCCTTGATTTGCAAATTGCCCCAGTATATGTATCAAGATCAGATCTGATGGTTGATGGTGGACAACGATCAGACATAAGAAGGCTGAAATCATTCACCTGGTGACTCCAATTCAGAGTCTGGAGGACTGACTCTTTCTCTGAGAAAATGGAAGGATCTTACACAAAGTTCAGCTATCTAAAGTGGAATGGTATTCAGGATCTAATCTGCTTTCTTGTAAATTACTTCTTTGCTGGTCTTGAAGCTATCCTGAAAGTTTTTCAAAGTTTGTTGTATGAGAAAGGTCATCAAAATCTTCACTCGACCTATTCAAAGAGTGTAAATGCTGAGTTTCCCTTTGATCCTGGTCTCCTTACTTTTCCCACATATTATGATGACTTTCTTCAGAGTGATGAGCCAGAAAACAAAACTGATCCCACAGCTCTTGTACATGCCCCTACACCTTGTAAAATTCCAGATCGGTACAAACCTCTTGTTTTACCTTCTGTTCTTCATGCTTTTCCTGCAAATTATGACCTATATCTACCGAGATTTGATGGTAAATGTAACAATGTCAACGCTGAGCAACATGTGCAGAATGTTGAGACTTTTCTAGATCTTTTTGAAGTTGATGATGAAGATGTTAGTATTAGGCTTTTTGCTCTTTCTTTGGAAGGCCAAGTGAAGAGTTGGTTTAAAGCCCTGCCTGATGCGAGCATTTCAGATTTCCAGCAGTTGGTCAAAGTTTTGCTTGACAGGTGGATGATCGGACAGAACTTTTTGTTGATTATAGAGGAGTATAACCAGCTGAAAAGATTGCCAGGAGAGACAGTACAACAATTTTCTGCTAGATTTAACCAAGTATATTTTTCGATGCCAGCTGATATAAGACCTTCTCCTAGATCTGCTCTCTTGCACTACCCGGGTGCCTTTGATCCGGAAATGGAGTTTCAGGTGAGAGAAAAGAATATTGCAACACTTCACGAGATGCAGAACAAGGCAGTGAATGTAGAGGCTCATTTGCTGATCTTGAGGGCAAGGTTGAAGGAAGAAGAAAAGAAGAATGTTTCAGAGCAGCTGACACTTTCAGAGGAAAAGATTGATCTTTTCGTAAATGCAGTAGAAGAGATGGTGTGGAAAATGACTGCAAAAAATGAAAACGACATTCAAGAACAAGTTGCTGATCCAAAACATTTTGTTTCTGATCCCAGTTGTCATAGTGATTGTTTTATAGATCATTGTGAAGAAGAGAGAGCTGTTGATATGATGTGTATGTTTGATGATGAATTGCCTCAGTTTGATCAATATGATGATGATTATGTTCTCCAAAAAGAATCTAATCTTGCAGACAAATCAGCAGCTAGCTTGTGCGAGGAGGAAGTTCACTTTCAGCAGCTCGAGTACAGTGATCAACCGATGCATATTAGCTATGGCAATGATGAGGAAAGTGCAGAAAATTTTGATGTAAGTGAAGGATCTTTGCCTTTGTGTTTTGATTCGTTTCAGTTCATTAGAGATAACTTCCATGCAATCAGAAATCAAACGTCAACAAGTCTTGATCTGGATTGTCTTGAGGGCAACGAAAACTTCTCATATTCAGATTTGCAGCCCCCAAAAGTCATTGATTGTCAAGTTGCAGCTGAAGATTTGGAAGTGGGCACACATGATTTAATGATTCAAGGTGACTCCGTACCTTTATGTTTTGAATCATTTCAATTTTTGAGAGAAAAATTGCATGGTAAATCTTCAAATGAGCAGCTTGTAACATCAGATTTGCAGCCATCCAATGCAATTGAAGATCAGATTACAGATGAAGTTGTGGAAGATGAAATACATAATTTGATGATGTAGGAAGATTCTATACCCTTTTGTTTTGAACCATTTCAGTTTATAAGGCAGCATCTTCATAATATATCTCAAGGAAAAGATGAACAGCCAGAAGGAGGTCATACAGTTTCAATGGATACATTACAACACTCTTCTCAAATTTTTGATGATCCCATTGCTCGTGTGTTAGATGATGTTTGTTATAAAGATTCTGCTTCATTAGCTAACCATGTGCCCGAAAAGAATCTTGATGATAATCTTATTCAAAGGTCACCTTCATTGTCTTGTTTAACAGATTGTTCATTGCATAGCACATGTCAAGATTTCCATTCATATGAGGAGATTGATAAAGGAGGCTTTTGTTCAGTCTGGAATCAGCAACAGAGTTTCATTTTTCATGAATTTCAGGATCATTTTGACAGCTTGCTGCAATTACCAAAGAAAAGCACCGCAGATGTGTGGAAAAGTTTAAGATCAAGGTATGGATATTATCTGGACCAGAGCTATGTTTATGAAGATCCATTCGCAATATTCTTGCAGTCATCCAGTCAATTTATGCTTTGCAAGTTTATCAGCAGTCCACTTGGTTCAAAGTTTCCATGGGAGTTGCCTTTCGATTCTTTCCTTTTCCTGTGCATCAGTAAGCATGTGGGAAGAAATCAAACAGCCGGCAACATGCTTACATGGTTTCATTGGATGTTCCATTTCACTTGATCGGGTGGTGTAAAGCACAATTAGAGTAGGTTGTATTGAATAAGCTCTACTTTGAGCATATTTCCAGTTTGTCGGTTGTGTTTAAGTATCGAGTTAGTTTTTAGTTGAGTGAGATTCAATTTGTGTCGTCAAGTCATCAGTTTTCAGTCATGCATTTCAGTTTGAGTTTTTTATTCCATTGCCCAATGGATAAGGCACTCGTCTGCTCTCCCAAAGATCTGCCGTTCTTGGCACCTCCGAGGAGCTACCATCCCCATTGGAGCCAATGTTAGAGTCAGCCTTTTCAGCCTTCCTTCAGTGATCAAACATGCTCTTTCAAAGTGATTTTAAAGTGTCAAGGTCAAATTTTGTCATTTCAATGAGTCTTCAAGCAAAATTTGGTCACTAGGCATTAGGTCTAGGGTTTGTTTTCACTCCTTCCAAATTTGTCCAAATGTCAGTCCATGTCACCATTCAGATGAGTGTATCATCATTCAGGGGGTTGCCATCATCATGTCAGGTTCCAAAGAGTCATTTTACATCTCGTTCATGCTTCAGTTGTGCCTAGGTAAGGTCCATTTCCCTCTCCTAGGGTTTTGGAGGTGATTTCTTGGATGGTCAAATCATCGGAAAAACTTGTATCCTGATGTTCACACACCTTCCCATATCCTTAATATACCTCATTAAACACTTCCCATCACTGAGATCCCCCAAATTCCTCATTTTCCCACAAACCCTAGTTTCTTGCCAAAACTTGGCAATTTTCTAGGCTAGGCCTGTGTTTCGCCCTTTTGGACCCCTTCCCCTCACTCAATCTCTGTGATTCAACTTTCCCCTACTTCCTAACATCCCTCCCTACTTCCCAAAATTTCCCCAAGAATTTAGAAGCCCCTTACCCCCTTCGTTTCGCTTCATTTCGACAAAATTCCTTGTTTCACACATCGGGGTAAGTTTCACTCAAAAGATGTTTCAGAGCACTCAAAGATGAATTTTGGAAACCTGAGAGAGGTTTTTGTCCAAAACATCCCAAGGAAGAAAAACCTCCTTCACTTTTTACACAAGTATCATGGTTTTAGAGAAATGTCAAAAATTCCGTTGCCTCAGGAGAATTGAATGCACCTCTGAAGTGACCTTGGGAAAATCAATTTTTCTCCTAGCATGTTTGGCCAAATGACTTTCTTGATGAGTCAAATGATAACTAGACAGAAATACCTTTCCAATGAGCTATCATGAGCTCAATTTGGAGTTGAGGAAGACCTTCAAAAGTTGACTGCAACAGCGCTCTGCCTTGAGGCAGCCTCATTCTGCTCATTTTGACTAGTGTTGGGAGATTTGGTTTTTTACAGGGTAAATGGAATCCAAATTGCATAATTCCACTTTTTTTGTAAAGTAGAATCCAATATATTTCCAACGAGCTATCACACGCCCGATTTGGACACCGGGAAGGCCTCCAAACACTTCCTGCAAAATGCACTATGTGGCAAGGGGCTCGAGCGACCCACCTGGGGCCCGAGCGACCCACGCAGAGGCTGCGCGACCCACGCAGACACAGGGTTTTGAAATTTATTCTGAGCGCCCAGCCTTGCTTGGAATCGATGCAACTGACCTTCAAACAAGTTTTTATCAATTGATTGATGTTTTTGAATGCATTGGTGGCATCATTGGTGGTTTCAAATGTTCAACGGAGGATTTAAAACCCCACAGTCATAGCATTCTTGTTTTCAGGGTTTTAAAATGAAAATGAATGGTTGAATGAGTTTTTTTGTTATCTCATGGCAGTGATACATCCAGCTTTGCATATAATATCAAAACCATATTGCTCTCATGCCCATTTTGCCATTTTGACCATTGCTATTATTATACCATGTTTAAAACCCTTTGTTCCATGGTGACTGTGGTTGTAATGAGTCTCACTGCCTAATGTAAAAATATTCTCATGAATTTGTTTCAAACTGCCCATTGAGACCTTTGTGGTTATTACTCATAGACAAACACATTCTATTGATGCCATGCTCTCCTTTGATAAAATTTGTTCAAAATTTTGAAAGTTGCCCGCTCCTTTTGATCAAAGTTCACTTGCATTTAAACACAGAGATTGTGCCTTTCCAATCCACCTAAAACAGAGCTATTATCATTGTTTGTTTCCTTACGGTGTTGTGACGGTGGGATACTTGTTGGGTTTTGAAACACACCATCATAACCTTGTTTGCACTGCTTTCATATCAGTATACATAGTGCCAATAGCTTGTTCAAAGCCATGTCAGGGACAGAGTCAGAGTATGAGCAGGAGTCGGACAGTGACTCAATCGGTGAGGTTGATGTACTGAGATGGAGCATAGCAGTGCGTCAGTAGTAGTAGCATATCAGAGAAGCCACAGAGCTTTGTTTCAACATCACGACGAGTACTATCTCCACCCGGGATGGAAGGGGTCTCGTTGACTTCATCAGCAACGCGAGTACTATCTCCACATGGCGTGGAAGGGGTCTCGCCTTCTTCTCCGATCTTGAGTACGGGTACAAGGCAGCGGGGGCAAGAGGCCCATGCATGATGAAGGGCCTATCGGGAGGCGGGACAGATATGACCGGTCATTGATGCGATGCGGGCTCTCTGGCCTTTCGAAGGCTGAGGGAAGTCATCCGAGAGCAAGGGCGAGAATGACCGGTGAAAGACCAATTGTAGAAGGCTCAGTGGGTGATTAACTATTTGGAGCAGCGCAACAAACAGCTTGAGGATGAGCTCACATTTTATGAGGTGCGCCAAATCCGTGAGGACAGATAATGGAATCGAAAGAGACCCGGTGACATGACACCAGCTGACAGAGATACTGTACTCACGCGGGTAAATATACATCTGGAGAAGCTGTTGGTGAAGGCCAATCGAGACAAATACATGCTTCGCCACATGAAAGGCCATTACTGGGCTCGCATGCATGTTTGCAAAGCGAGGATGAAGATCATGAAGAGGAGGTTGCGCAAGGCACTTCGACGGCGGAAAAGGCCCAATCCACTTCGGATTTTGGCCGAGGCTTCATTGACTGGGCAAGACACATGATGGAGGACCTCCGCTCCGAATTTGGGCAAATTCGGAGAAAATTTTGTCATTTCCAAATTTTTGGTCTAAAAAACAGGTTTTGCAGCTACGTGGGTCGCGCGCTCATGCGCTCGCTTTTTTTTGAGACACTTGCTGGAGGAGATTTTTACATTTTTTGGATTTTTCATGGTTAATTATGCATCCTCTGAAGTCAACTTAGCATTTCAACAAAATCTGGATGGTCAAACAGCTTAAAAACACCATGAAAATCACCTTGCTGCCACCTTTTGCACCAGCAGGAAGTACCTCTGGGAGAATGAGGTTTTGGAGGGTCAAATCAACTCCAAATTCAGAAATTCCACTTGGTTTGGAAAGTAGACATCCAGGGCTTTCCAACGAGCTATCATGAGCTCAATTTGGATGTCGGGAGCTACCTCAAAATCAGCCTGGAACATGAGCGACCCACGCAGTTCAGGAGCGACCCACCTAGAGATTTTTTTTGAGTTTTCAGCTGCCAGCTCAGTATCTCGCCTATTTTGGACCAGTTTTGCCTATGGATAGAATTCTTGGGTTTTTATGATGTAAATTCATGTTTGGCATGTAACTTTAGCTTGTTTTTATCTCTTCTAGAAGATTCACTCTCAAATGAGTAAAAAATCATGTAATGGATCAGTTTCCACTCTTTTAGAGGCAAGTGGTTAGCTGCCTAGATTGTAGTTCCATGATTAGAATTGGTTGAAACTGATCCCTGAAAAGGGAATTCGACCCCTAGAGGTGGGGAAAGGTGTTAGAGTGCTCTATATATTGTAATTTCTCAATCCTTTTCGGGGGTTGGAGAGGTTGGACTCTTGGGATACTTTTGATACCATTGTACATATTTTTCATATTTTGGCTAAGGAAAGATCAGGGGTTTTGCGGCACTTGTTGGGATCCTTGTGGTGTTTTGTTCTTGATGATGTTTCTCCTTTGTTTACTGTAAGTTTCTTCATGTTTAATGTTGCCATCCTTTCATTATGCTTCTGAACTAAATTGAATGAGTGAAATAAGGTTGAATCCATTGTTTACAGTGCTTAGCCTTTGAATTCGGTTAGTTCTATATGTTTTCAGCTGTTTGGAGAGGATCCAAGTTCTTCTTTGCCCTCTTCAGCTCCTCATCGGTCTAATCTATCCACACATCCAATTTAAAACATCAAGATCATCACCTACCTCGCCCCAGCTTGAACTCTGCAAAGGTCTGACCTTATCCCCGGACCCAAAACTTGTTTTCCCATTACTCCAGCGAAAACCCAAAAAACCAAAAATCAAACATACATATCTCTTTACTAGCCTAAAATCGAGTTCTTATTGTAAGTCATCTCGCATCCTATTGCTTATTTTCTCGAGATTGACGGAGAGAGCCCTCTTTGTCCTCGTAGGGCTAGCTACGAGAGGTGAGGCGTGGTTTGATGTAGCCTTGAGTTTTTACTTCATTTCAGCTGTGAGTAGATTTGAGTGCTAACACATTGCATTCCGTAAATCAATTTAGAGATCCTTTGACATAGATGACTTGCCCCATGGACCACTCTTGAACCTTGCTGTTTCAATTAAATCCTCTTATGACTCCATAGCCCAATGTATTGAAGCTGCTTCTTGCCTATCTTGTTAGTTGAATCACTCTTTCACTTTCATACACCTTCACCCTTCATTTAGACTTCCTTCACCTTCATATATCTTTTCCCAACCAAAACAAACAAAAACCTTGTTCTTCATAACTAGCCTAATATCACAACTAAGAGCCTTAAAGATAAATCAATCTTTGCACTTATAGAGAGATCCCTCTCTGGATTCAAGAGGGCTAGATCCTAGAATCCCAAAGTGGTTCATAATGTTGTCTCTGCAGCTTTAGTCTTGCCAATGCGCTAAAATTACGGAAGGGGAGCCCTAACGCAGTGATGGATGCAGACTCATCGGTTACTCGTGGTATGGATCTCTTTGACTTGAATTTCCAAGCATAAGGAGGAGGATTTTCATGCAGCATGTGATTCATCCCTCTTCATATGGGTATGCCATATCACTATGGAGGATTCATCTATGGATCTTGTCACCATATTTCTTCCATCACATGGTAAGAATTATGTTTATGCATTTATTGATTATTCCATACAATATTTGCATGCTCTTACCTTTTCATTACAATGCATTTCTATACAAAGGGGCAGGTTTTTATTTATGTTCCATGGTCTATTCTTGGTCAGCTATCATGATGGAGACAACCATCTACTGTATGATATGAGGCAAGTATGTGGTTACTTCTTGTGTGCTCAACTGACATATTCATCCATCTACTATTTACTAGTGGGTGTAATTACTTATACAACAAGCCATTTGTCAAGAGACAACTTTCCATACCATTGTATGAAGCTGCAGTGGGGAAGACTACGCTATGACCACTTGGGAGACTGTTGGTACCTTCCAGTACCACATAAAACCTTCAGTATTTATTTCATTATGATGTTGATCATGATCCTATTTGTTGATATCATAATTCTTTCCTATATGAGGAGCATGATTGGAGGAGGGACACATGGAGTGGATGTGTTCTATGGGGAGGAGGATTCCTTCACTTTTTTCATTACATGTTCTAAAGGGTGCATGGGGAGAGACATGGCCTCTACAGCCAAGTATTTATTCCTGTATGAGGAGGGCCATGAGATGGATGACATGCTTTATGATGATGATTTCTTATCCATCATGTATGAGATGGTTTGGACCAGCTTGATTCACAACGCTGGGAGAGGGACTTTTGGAGGTCTAGGTTCCTTCTTGCCATTTGAGGGCAACATGATGGCAGCCCAAGATCAAAAAATCATTTACAATTGTCTTAAGTGGAGAGGAAAGCAGCATGGGGTAGGCTACTATGTCTACCATGTTCAGAATTTCAGCCCACCTACTTTGTCGAAGCTTCAGGTGGAGGATGATTTGCATGAGTTACGATTTTGGAGGGTGACTCATTTTGTTTGGTTGATAGCTTGGGGAGGATAGATTCAAATGGGGATGATGAATCCCAATCTATATCAGCCCCCATGTTTCAAGAGGGTCTTCGAACAACCCATTGTTGCTTCCATGGATGTTCTATAGTTACATAATGTCAACTATTTAGATAGCTTGCACACTTGGGAGAGGCAACTTGGAGATATATTGATGATGCAGCACCTTGATCCTTGGAGGATTTTATCTTATGAGATTTCTACAGGGGAGAAGAGGGTTCTCTTCAGTCCTATCCTTGCAGTTGCTTGAGGAAAAGCAACATTTGGGAGGGGAGGACTATAATGTTCCCAAATTTGCACATAGCAATTTGGAACATTAGATTTTTCTACTTTCACCTTGGAAAGGAATAAATGGGTGAGGGAGCCCATGAATAATAAAATTATGAATAAATTCCACCTTAGGAAGGAAGGAAATCATCTTAGGAACTAGTTTTACACTTCCAAGTGTGAACAAGGACAAATTGAATGAGGACATAGCCGAGTTTGACTAAGTCAACATGCATTCTTGAGGAGGAAGAAAACACTCAAGTAAACTAGCTCAATGTGAAAAAGGATCAGCCTAAACACATATATGTAAACTAGATTGAAGATACCTTGGTGTGAAAAAAGGCATTGCAGGTGGATTGGTTATATTTGACCAAGTCAACAACGTTGTCACAAGGAGGAGGGAAGCTAGCTAGGGCAGCGCAGTTTTAAAAGAGGAAGCTTCATGAAGAAGTCACCTCAACATTGTGTGGGGTCCGGGGTGAGGAGGCTCACAAAAGATAAAAGGAGGGCATAGCATCAAAGGATAATTATTCATGTATTCAGTTGTTTTGGTCTTGAGACCAATCGCATGCTTCAGCTATTTAGCCAGATTTGTTGCACTGCTTAGTGTAAGGAGTTCCTGTGTGGGAAATTCCATCCTCTCTTTAGATAATCTTGCTTAAGGGATCAAAGGGGAGTGATTTGAGCTTCATTTCTGTATTTGGCTTGAATTAATTCATCTACATTCAGCTACAACATAGTCTCCTTTAGTGAACTGCGTCTTTTATGCAGGAGCATCAGCAGTAGAGCTGCATCCTTTGATTGTATGCTAATATTTGAGGAGGAGGTGCTTATTTCCCTCCGGGAGCTCCAACAAGAAGGCCTAAGGCCATTCTATATATTATTTATAATTTATATGTCATATTCATTCATGTTTAATATAGTGTTGCAGTAAACTGTGTTATTTTCTGCAGTGCTGCTTTGTACATGTATTTTGTCGTTAACCTCTGTCGGGTGTCTTTTTTTTGCTGTATAAGAGTGAAAACCTTCATTTCTCTATTGTTTGATCAATATCAGTTGAATATAAGTCTTATTTTATAATTTTCTGTAGAAACCACCATGAAAATTATGCTCTCACAGTATTTAGAAATTTCTGTTTAGCAAAGTCATGGGAAATCAAGGCTTTCTAGCCTAGTAGGGAAAGGAGGAGTTGTTTAATATATCTAGAAGTGTTATTTTGAGCTGAAATTAGGAGAATAGGTCCCTCATGACCTAAGATATCATATTCAGTGGTTTCCCCTGCTTATTTTCATGCTCATTTCTGAAAACAACCTTTTTAGGGCATAAAATACCCTTTTTCCCCGCTTTCCGAATCATGAAAGGAAGTACAAGTTTATGCTATAGATAAAAATTATTTCTACGTGTTTCTTATGTATATTTTAAGCCTTTTTATCACAATAGGACCGTTATATAGCTTATTCATTGTAGAGTTTCATATTTGGAACACTACAGTTTCTGAGCGTGACACCTCCTATGCGCAGTGCTGAGGGTATGAAGAAAAAAAGGGAAGAGGAAGTGAAAGATTTAAATTTTACAAAGTACAATATATTTTTCTATTTTTCACAGTTTCTTTGAAGTATAAATACAAGGCTTCTAAGGTCGTTTGATCAAACAAAAAGGATAAGAAATGAAGGACCGTGTGTGAGTGTAGTGCTAGTGTACGCAACACATTCTAAACGATATTTTTTGGGCTTGAAAAAATCAGTTGAATATAAAAAATTACTGTGAGCTCTTCAATTTCTAAGATAGGAAATCCTCCAAATTGGTGTACACACCTAGAAATGGCAGTTTGATGAAGAAAACTTGTTCCTTTTAGCAAAGCACAACGTCCTCAGCAATTTGTGTGCAAAACTAGTGATCTCTTTTCACAAGCTCCTAGAGATCGAAATGGCCACAAATTCTAAAGATAAAAGATGAAATGCATGCAATTGTAAGGATTTTGCAAAGAAACCCACTCGTTGCTAGGAAATGATGGTACTTTTTTAATCATCACAGGCTAGAGTGAAACAAAAAGGATATTACCAAATTCAGAACTGACCATTGTACGTTTGTTGTAGACAATGTCCTTTACAACTGATCGACATGAATCTAACTAATCCTAGTGATAATAACACCCAAACTGACCTATGATGACCAATTCCATTATGACATAACCCCCTTGATTTTCATATTGACTCATTAAAACCATGATTTTCAAACTTTAAATGAGAACCTCTTAGGGATCTTGAAAACTACAAGACTCCTTGTGATACACATATTTACAATGTTTTGACCAACTTTGACACTCATTTTTGTACAAAGACAATTTAGACTATAATACATGGTGAATTTATTTGCTAAACTTTACAAGAAAATCTCCAAAATAAATAGCTATATAAACACACTTTGATTACCTATATTATAGGACCCTAACACCTGTGAGGGTAGGTTTAGGAATCTTTTCTTTTATCATGCTTGGTGTTTTATGCATTTTATTAGTGGAAACGAAATCAATTTACCATATTTCGTGCTTTGTATTAAAAAAAATGGTTGCTGGTATCCAAAGGAAAATACAGTTTATTGATAATGCTCTGTATCACCATGGGTTAGTAAATATTATGATTTAAGCTCATTTAAGGAGTAAATGAGATAATCGGGAGGATTTTCTGGTTCAAAATTTTTAAAGAAGTAGAATAAAGTGAATCCAGTTCCAAAATAAGAAAGAGTTAGCAAAAATTTCTCTCAAACCCTAAGCTTCAAACCAATATTTACCTGCAAATGAAATACAAGAAGATAGGCATACAAAAAAGGATTCTAATGATAGAACCCCTCTTACAATTTTTTTAGAAAATATGAAAAAAGAATGTTAAAAAGAAGAAACCCATCAGTACAGATGAAGTTCCATCAACAAAAGGAATAGAGCAAGAAAAATTGTCCTCCCACTACTGAAAAGTCACTAGTAAAAGTAAGAATAAGTACACGACTTATAGAACCAATAAATGAACAGTCTGAATAACCTCTAGGTTTTATTGATTTGGAAGAAGAAGAAGAACCAAGAGTACCATCACCAACTACAATTCCAACTAGAAAGACTCTAGAAATCGACCCTATCCAACAAGAAATTTATGATTATATAGATTCTCTTGAAAAAAATCCAAAAGGAAAATTTTTGACTCATCATCAAATCAGGAAGAAATTCTAAATGAACAAATTCATTTCATCCCTGTAGAAGAACCTAGAATTGAATATGCTCTTAAACATGAAATTTATGAACAAGAAGTGTTAAATAAGTATCTGAAGTAGGAACATGAAGCAATGAAGGTAGAAAATGAAATTCAAAAGAATCAAAATGATAATATTCTCCTACATCTTTTCCACTCGTAGAAGAAAAACAAGAATTTAAAAGCTAAAATTAAATTTCTCAAGAGCAAGGTCAAAAGTTTACAATGCAAGATTTTAATGAAGAAATCAAGGATGCAAACCAATACCAGAAAAGTGAGTACTAATTTAGATGTTCTTACTCAAGCCTTATATATATATATATTTTAATGACAGAGTGGGTTACGAAATTTTGAAATTTTGAGCATGAGGATATGCAATATCTTCCATGTGGGGGAATGTTGAAGGCCTAAATTGTTCCTTTTTGAAACCATCCTTAAAATTTATTCTCTTCATTTTTTACCATAATAACTCTAATTAAGTTTCATCTTGCAAGGTTATAGGAAAAAAAATATATTTAATAATATTTATAATTTAATTTTTATTTATTATTTGAATTAATATTTGCACAAGTTATCGAATTGCATCAATTCTGCAGCTCATAATCGATTATGCAGCTTACTTGAAGAATCTATAGGTTCTGAAACACTAGTTGAGGAATGAAGTAGATGAAAAAGTAGATGGAAGCTAGCACAACATTATCCACCCATTCATCTTGTCTAGCAAGTGATAAGGGTGCCTGTATGATCAAGTCAACATGAAAGTCAACCCAACAGAAAAGGATCCCAAAGACAGATCAGCCGAGCGAGAAAAGGATTGAAGTTGATATTTTGCCTCATGATTTTCTTCTTCAATAGAAAATAAGAGAGAATTACTATCTTATTTAAAATTTTTTATTTTAATACATTCTTTTGAGGAAGATAAGCTTAGAAATATCCAAACAATTTAACGAAGGAGGTTGTAAAACTTGACTCTCATCACGATGAAACACATGATTGGTTATTGTTTGAAATACTCTATGTAATCATTTAATTAAACCTCTTGATTCCACTACGTTGTATGTTTAGATGTATGGTTAATATGTGTTGACCTCTGTATACCTACACTCATGGGATGGCCCATGGGATTTGTAAGGTTTTTCTTTTATTTATAATTAATCTTTTATTTATAGAATTAAGTTATCACAGTGATTATAATTTTGATTTTGAGAGAGCGCTTGTGATAGTTAAGATAGAATTTCTTATAGATTTTGTAATAGAATTTGTTGCACAATTTCTTTAATAGGTTTAATCTCGTTGTGTAAAGAATGAAGTAAATGATCAAAGGGATTTATTATACACATGTAAATTATGATTGATTTAGATAGAAAGTAGAATAATTTGACTTGGAATTTGCAATTAGAAGTACAATTTATTTCAAGGCTTTATTTCTATCATAGTGAAATAGATTTAAATTTAATTTTTCTAGTGTGATTTTCACTTATGCATTTTAAGTTTATTTTTCTTCTATGTCAATGTGAAATAGATTTTGATTTGATTTTTTTTTTGCGATATTTATTTATGCACTTCAGATTAGCATTATTTTTCTCAGTGTGATATCTTCCCTTTTTGCAAGAGTGACAAACTTTTTACTTTGAGTGATTCTTAGACAAGACATGTGCATGAAAACATCCTAATTCAATTTAAAATGGTGCACAAATGGTGCATATATACTTCATCAGTTTACAAGCCCTAGTCAATAATTTATGAAGTAATTTAAGATCAATTAATTTACCAACACCTCCACTGGATTCGACCCCACTACCTGCTAGATATAACTACCACGCATTACTGTTACACCATGTGGTTTGGTTCTTAACTGTATTTATTAGCGGTTCCATTTTAATTAAAATGGTCAGTGCATTTGGGGGAGGGTGCAGGGCACATGGCCCTAGCCCCAAGCATATTTCAACCCACATGAAAACATCATAGGCATAGGAAGAGAGGGCCGGTGGTTAGCCCATCCCACTGTCCCATGTAGCCAAAGTGACCACACCAAGAGCCAAAAAATAAGGGTTGACACGTGGCATCAGGCCACGACCACATGGCCCCAATACAACCATGAACCTGGGTTGGAAAATCAACACTTACGACCTATTTAGCATGTTTAAAAAGGAAACATTTTTCACTTTTTGACAAATTTTTCTCCACCCCTGCGATGATTGGTCACCTAGTGGTTCTATCAAAGGAAAAGTTCATTTCCTAGTTAGCTTGTTTTTTCCAATTTGCAGGACACATAGAAGAGAATGTTTCAGGAGGCCTAACTTGGTCATTTTTCAATATTTTTGAGCCCAAGAAGTGCCTACACAAGGTTTCTCGAGTGTTCTAGACACAATGGAAACATTATTTCTTTTATTTGAGTAATGTATGTTGGATAATTTACAAAGACAAGTCCTTTTTTCTTGCAAACAAGTTGTTTTGAGGCTATATGGAGACATTTTTTAGCATGGAAAGAGCATAAACAAGGGTTTTCGAGCCTTAGCAACGCATCTGCAGCAATTTTTTCTTCATTAGAGTAGTTAAATCCAGTATATTCTTAGTTTGATTTTGGGAAAGTACCATTTTGACACTTCATTATGACGTAGTTGGATTTGTGCTTCTTGATCTCAGAATGAGTACAAGGACCTATTGCCGCACTCAATGAGGGAGTCCTTTTCTTTTGGCATCATCATTTTCTTTGTTATTGAATCAAGTTGTGAGTGACATTTCTCTGAAGGAGAAATAGTTCCATTCTAGAATGAGTTTTACTCTTTGATTCAAATATTTGTGATGTACTATTTTTTTTTTGAGATCAATAAAGCGACCTACACATTGGAGTTGGGCCTGGACATGTAGTCCACACTGGATGAACTCGTTATCACTTGGTTGTTCTCTTATTCATTTTCATCATGTTGATTTTCATATGATTTTGTTTCATCTTTAAGTTCATGGAAAATTTAACTATTCACCTTTGACTAAGTTACAATCTAAGTGACCATTTGAAAACCCAAATTTATCAAAAATTGTAAAGTGTCAAAGGACAATCAATTTTCAGATCAGGTAAAGGCAATGATATCTCTATGAATGAAAGATAGAATAGAATCCCTGAGCTCTAGCATACCTATCAAGTGTATCCAAATATCTACCACCTATAATATGTCATCCTTGTCCAACCTATATTATGATTGAGATTTGTTGCCATTGCAGGGGCTTCACTAGGGGAGCAATACCATACCACATGGGTTCATATTGGGGGATACATTTTGACAAAAAAAACTGCAAATATATTGGGGGATATATAGGGGGTAAAGGGTTTTTATATTGAAATGGAGTTCAAATTTAAGGAAAAATTATAAAGCGTATAAAAAAAGTTAATGCAAAAATGGATACCTACAATATCTAGTGGAAGTAGGGGTTTTTAAAATCGGGAGGGTGTATTGGGTTCATATTGGTAGGGGGTTAAATAATGTGATTTTTAGGGGTATTTTCCAATATCTAGTCAAATTAAGGGTATTTCTTAATATTCTATGAACACACGTGATGGGTAAGAGGTTCATTGAGTCAAGCCCCCATGACTACCATATGCCCCATTAGTCTTTTCCTCCTATCCATGACTGGTCCTCAGTTTTCCCTGCTTCTGCAAATATGAAAGACATTGAAGGATGAATGTATTAACTTATGATTGCTTTTCCTGAGCTCTCGAAATCCTTTTCTTATTCCTCAATCAACATGTTATTATATTCCTTACACCATATGATTTTTTCCTTTAAAATTCTCAGTGTATCTTATATACTAGGAGAATACTCATCTCCTTGCTGCTCAATTGATTTTTAAGGAGAGACATGTGAATTGTAATCCACTATTAATCTCGTCATTTATGATTTTATATTATTTTTGAAAACATGTCATGTTAGATAAACCAAATAGAAGACATAATCATAATCATACCTCGGTAAATTTCAAGGGTGGCTATCTCATTTGCACAACTTAGTTCATATTAGCACGCTATAATATTTGTAAGCATGTAAAATCATACATAAATATCATGATCATAACAAGAAGTAAACTACATGCATTCATGATGAACACATAGCAAAAATGACATGCATGCATAACCATGTGCATTTATTGCATCCAGTCCAGGTGTTTGGAACTGGAAGCTCTAATACCACCCTATAACTACCTCCTCCCACATTTACCCATTTATACAAGCTATTCAGGGTAAACATGAGACAAGTGTCACTATGATATTACCCGACTTCCAAGTTCCAGTTATGAAATTGGGGCCACAAAACCAAGAACATTCTGACATCCCTCATGGGCCATAAACCACTCAGGAGGCTGAAAACCACTCCAAGTGATCAATCCCTAAATGAGAGCCTTTTTTCACTAACCTAGGTCCATAAACACACCCTTGACACTGCATCCATGCAATTAGAACCCTATAACCACACTCACAGGCTTGCTTCCATGTAGTTATGACGTAAAATACTTAGTTCAGTGCCAGCGGTTCTGAGATCTGAACCACTTTTTTTAGACTAGCCTCCAAACCACAACCCAGAATTTCCTGTAGCTTTCCAAAATCATATCAAAGGCGATGAAAATGCTAATAAATCAAACTCAAGAAAGAACTTGACTTGGACATGCCTATACCATGATATAAATTTCGTCAAACATATGGTAAACATGTAAGTTATATTTCATGAATTCATATATAATCATAAATTGATAGTCTTCACTTGAGAATCACCAAGAAGGATCTATTTCCTCTCTATCTAGTTGCAATAACACTTGTTATCCTACACATTCACCAACCATTCAATAAATTATCAAAACATTTCAATATCCATAGATAGAATACATCATATAACTAAGAAATAACTAAAATAGAAACCATGGCAAATCATCTATAGTGTCAACATGATAACCAGTACAATTCCTCATAGATCACAATAAGAAAATATCTCTTATTAACATATGAAAATGTCAACCATATAAGAGACTTGCATGTACTACCTGACCATTGATTGGGTTGAACCAAATCTCTCTTTCAGCCAATCACTCATGAGCCACATTCCAAGCATGAATGTGGGATCTTATAGGATAAACCAAGACAAAACCGACCAAGGTTTCAAGTGTCCAAACCAACTCAACCCTCAACCACAGTGATCTCACCTATACGGTCCATAAGTCATTAAAATCAACTAAATCAGTCTCTACCCAAGTTTTCCAAGGTTGCAGGAACTAGTAACTCAACCCACAGTTAAATTAGCGCTCTAGAGAATTTGTTCCACTTTCATCTCTTATAACTAGTAACTCAACCACCAAGGCTCCAGAGTGCTTGTCCCAACCTACAGGTTCTAGGAAATAGTAACTCAAGCAAAGTTGTTCTAGGTATTCTAGAGTGTTTTGTTGGAAATACTAAAAGGGGGGTGAATCAGTATTTCTTTTCAATTGTTAATTATTGCCAGTTAGATTATTCACAATTAAAGACAGAGAGATATGTATAATAATGATATTAATAAATAAACAAAACTTCAATCCATTTTTAATAATAGTATACAATAGATGAGAGAAGGGCACCAACCCTTTTAATGAAACAGGCACCAACCTGTTTTCCAAGCACCAACTTGGTCTTTGATGAGGCTCCGACCTCTAGGGCTTCGACCCTATCTTCTCAAAGCACCAACCTTGTGTTTAGAGGCACCAACCCCTAGGACACCAATCCTTCAACTTTTAATAAACAAAATGTATAAGTAACTTACATTAGTTTCTCCACAAGTCTGTTCCAAATTTCCAATTCTTCACTACCCAAATATCATTGTTCAAATCCTCCAATACTATTCAATCATCTGAGCTTTCCACTTGTGATCTTAGCCTTTACGGATATGCTTATCCGAGCCAAAGATATGTTTTCCGTATATCCGTAATACCACAGGAGGTCGTAATACATAACTTCTCTTTCAAACTCACCTCTTTACCGGACCAATCATAACACTCTTCATTTGATTGTCTTCACGTAATACAGTTCACAAGCTTTAAAAAAAAACTGCTCTCCTAATCAATAGTTCAGCGTACCACTGATAAAATTATTTCTTACAAGAGCAATGCCTTAGAAACTGATCCGAGTCCTTCTAGCAGTCCACATTTTTTGTCTCACTATCGCTTAAATAGGTCCGCAATTTTCTTCCTCAATTGTTCACTTACAGTTCCAAAAACTGAAGTAATGAAGGTAAAAATGTGTTTGTAATTTGTCAAGGGAGATCCACGCCGCCCTGAGCTCAAACCAAAATTTCTTTTAATGCAGTAAATTCATGATGAGTCAAGTCAACAGGTCCGCAATAGAATTCCTATAATTGTCACTTTCAAGTCTGCAATTTTCTATTTTAGATTCAACGCTTCCTGGGATTCTTCAAACAGGTCGAAACTTCTTCTATAGTGTGAATCGAACCACATAAATCCTCGATGAATTCCCTTGAGTTCACGAGATGCGAACTATATTTTATTTATTTTGCCTTGATTTTTCAGATTTGTTTTTTTTTTTCCTCTCTGAAAGGAAGGAGCACATAATTATATATATATACAGATTTTTTAAGTGAACGGACATGTCTCTTTGGTGGTGAGGCCAGCTAGAATGAGTGGGCTTAGGTCAGCTGGAAAAAATATATTTTATTAAACTTAAACATCCAATATCTCATAAACCGTTGGGAGTTTCAGCGCAAGAAAAGGCTCATTGGAAAGAGGGAAAAATCCTTTTAAATATCGTCTAGGATTCATTGTGAAAGGATGCCTCCAAGGTGTCTAAATTTATTTTTCTTTGTGACTGTTCATGAAATTTTAGTGCAGAAGGTGATTGGGATAGTAAGAGATCATTAGAGCTTCTTCCTCATAGTGTGTCTTCTATGTCATCATCATGCCATCATATGATAGTACACATGTATATCCTCATATGTCATAGTGCAGCATCTATCAATTTTCCATTAAGAGAGCTCATCAAGAGAGGCTATATTTCATCAATGACAATTATTGACCAACAATCTCCCCCTTTTTCATTGATGGAAATATTATATAATTCTCTCCCCCTTTGACATCAATGTCAAATGGGGTGCCCAAGTACTCCCCCTATTACGCTGCTCTCCCTAACATACTGTACCCCTGACATGCTGCTTGATTTAATGTGATGCAAGAACAATGACCCCCATCTTTTGGTGAAGATACTCAAATGCTTCTCGTGGAAGGGGTTTTGTAAAGATATCCGCAATTTTCTCTTTTGTATTGACGTATTCCAACCTGATATTTTGTTCAACAACTTCTTCATGGAGAAAGTGGTATTTGATTGGAATATGTTTGGTTCTTCAGTGCATCACCAGATTCTTTGAAAGACTGATGGCACTAGTATTTTCACAAAAAATAGTAATTGGTTGCTTATTTTCTATGTTGACATCCTTCAAGGCTTCCTTCATCCATATAATTTGTGTACAAAAATCAGCAACAGCTATATATTCGGCTTTAGATGTAGAAAGGGATATAGATGATTTTTTTTTGCAGAGCCAAGATACAAGAAAATCTCCCATAAAGAATGTATTTCCACTGGTGCTTTTTCAATCATCCACACTTCCGGCCCAATCAGTGTCAGAATAAGCTGTCACAATAAGAGTTGAACTCTTAGGATACCAAAGACCGAAATCAGTTGTTCCTTTCAAATATCTGAGAATTCTTTTCACAGCTGCTAGATGGGATTGTTTAGGTTTTGACTGAAATATTACTACCATTCCTACTGCTTGCATAATATCTGGTCTTGTAGTGGTTAAGTATAGGAGAGCTCCAATTATTGACCTGTAAAGAGTTGCAGCTATTTGGGGGGTATCATCTTCTTTGCTTAATTTACAATATGTGGTCATTGGTGTGCTCATAGGTGCACAATCTTCCATCCCATATCTTTTAAGCATGTCTTTAAGATATTTTTATTGAGATATAAACATGCCTGCAGAAGTTTGAGATATTTTTAGCCCAAGAAAGTAAGACAACTCACCAATCATTGACATCTCGAATTTTTTGGACATATTTAGAGCAAATTCATGGCTCATTTCTTCATCATTTCTAGAAAAGATTAGATCATCAACGTAAACAAGAGAGATCAGAAGTTTTTCCTTTTCCATCTTCATGTAGAGATTGCTACCTGCCACTCCCTTTTTGAAACCTTCTTGTTGCAAATAGTGATCCAACTTTGCATACCATGCTCTAGGGGCTTGTTTTAATCCATACAAGGCCATTTTTAGTTTGCATACAAGGTGTTTTCCTTCAGCAAGATCAAATCCTTTTGGTTGCTCCATGTAAACTTCCTCTTTGAGATCTCCATTCAGGAATGCTGATTTTACATCCATTTGACAAACCTTGAATCCTTTTGAGCAAGTAAATGCTAAAAACATTCTTATGGCTTCCATTCGAGCTACTGGTGCAAAGGTTTCTTCGAAGTCAATTCCTTCGATTTGTGAGTATCCTTTGCAGACAAGTCTGGCTTTATTTCTGATCATTTGTCCATCTTCATTCAGCTTGGTTTTTAATACCCATTTTGTTCCAATTATATTTTTATATTTTGGGCGAGGTACTAGTTCCCAAGTCTCATTTTTTTCGATTTGAGACATTTCTCCTTCCATGGCCTTTATCCAATAAGGATCTTTGCTTGCTTGAGAAAAATTTTCAGGTTCTAGTAAAGATAATAGAGCCACATCATCTTTTCTAGGAGTGCTTATCATCCTTCTTCGAGTTTGGATTCCTTCATCTATATTTCCAATGACTTGTTCTTTTGGATGATATCTTTGAAAAAAATTGATCTTGGAGGGAGTTTGTGAAGATTTATTTTGAGGTTCACTTTGAGGCTCTTCATTCTCCTCTTCTTTTTCATGTTCTTCTTCTTCACTTTGTTCAAAGAAAGGCTCAACTTCATGATCTTTAATTCCTTTTTCTAGAAGCCCTTCACCAATATTCACATCAATGCTTTCCACTATTCTTCGTAGACGATAGTTGTAACATTTGTAAGCTTTGCTCCTAGTGGAGTATCCAAGAAATATTCCTTCGTCAACTCTAGAATCAATTTTCCCAAGTGAGTCATCATTTATTTTTATGAAATATTTTCTTCCAAAAACCCTGAAATATCTTACTGAGGCAGGTCTTCTTTTCCATAATTCATAAGGATTATTTTCATTATTTGGTCTTATTTGAGTTCAATTTAAGGTATAAACTGCGATGCCAACTGCTTCTCTCCAAAATTTTGGTTGAAAATCGACTGCTAGTAGCATTGTCCTAGCTATTTCTTGAATGGTTTTGTTCCTTCTTTCAACTACTCCATTTTTCTGGGGTGTCCTAGCAGTAGAAAGTTCTCTTTCGATTCCATGCTCTTTGCAAAATTTATCAAACTCTTTCGAAGTGAATTCACCTCCTCTATCTGTTCTAAGACATTTAATCTTAGAATATTTTTCATTTTCAATGAGAGCTTTAAGATTCTTAAAACATCAAATTCTTTAGATTTATATTTTATGAAATATATCCACATCATTCTAGTATAGTCATCAAAAAATAGATCAAATTACCTTTCACCTTGAAGAGCTGGAATTCTAGTTGGCCCACACAAATCTATATGAATGATTTCCAAAGGTTTTGATGTTGAGAACTCCTTGGTTTTGTGGCTAGTTCTGGTTTGCTTTCCATGTTGGCATGGGCCACAAATAACTTGATTTGGTTTGCATATTTTTCGAATGTCCCTTACTGCATTATTTTTGCTGATGCTGACTAGGATGTCAAAACTTGTATGCCCTCGCTTGTGCCATAACCAACTTTCATCTGTTTGACTTAAGTAACATTTATCTTCTTGGATTCTACTGAGAATGTAAACATTATCTAGTGTTCTTACTCCTTTCGCCACAAGCTCTCCTGAGGACGAGTCTCTTATTTCACAATTTTTTGTACTAAAGACAACATTATGTCCTTGGTCACAAATCTGGCTGACACTTAAGAGATTGTGTTTGAGCCCTTCTACCAACAAGGTATTTTGAGCCTTTCCTAGTCCATTGACAAGGGTAGCAGTCCCTTTTCCAGTGATTTTAGCAGATCCACTTCCAAAGGATACATTTCCATTTTTCTTGTTCAATGAGATAAACTTCTTTTGGTCACTTGTCATATGTCTCGAGCATCCACTATCCACGAACCAATGATTTTCTTCACTATGAGCACATAGAGCTAGGCCACATTTATCAGTTTTGAGATTTACGTTTTTAGCTTTTTCCCTTTTGAGAGGGAAATTTTGTTCATTATGATCATAATCATCACATAATGAGCAAGACGGATCAAACTTAGCCAAAGGATCAAAGGAATTGTAAGTTTTGATTTTTTCTTTCTCTTTAGGCCCACGCAGTTGGTTTGGTTGATTATTCAATCTTGGTGCTTCATTCTTATGAGCCTTGCAATGCTTAGCTTGATGCCCAAAGTTTTTACAATTGTAACAATGCCCAAGAAAAATAGTTTGATACCTGTTGTAGTATCCATAGCTTGAATCGACATCCTTCCTTAAAGTTGCTCTTTCAAATCTTGGTTTTGAGATGTGACCTTTTTCTTGAGATGATTTTTCTTCTTTTGGATGGCAAGAGAGTACATTAGCATAACCTTTGGCATTATTCTTCGTACTTGATGATTCTCCTTTGAAACCAATTCCAGACTTGTCATGTTGAGGTCTTTGAGTGTTAAGAATGTTGTCAAGAGCTAGAGAGCTTTGCCAACTCCTTTTGATTTGCTCCAATTCATTTCTTAGGGACACTATTTCAGCTTCACGTTTTTCACAGATATCATCCTTTTCTTTTAACTTGATGTTCAAGAAGTCTTCCCTTCTTTTTGCTTCCTCTCTTTCTATTTTGAGAGAAATTATCTTCTTTTGTAGATTCTCATTTTCTTCAATGGCACTCATTAGCAAACTATCCATGTTTCTTTCATCTTCTATTTCTGAGTCATCATCATTTGTAAATTCCATGAATAGTGTTTCTTTGCTTCCAACATAATTACTTTCCTCATCTGATTCATCATCGCTTTCTTTGTACTGATGCACATTTCTAGTTGATTTCCTCTTTATGACTACGAATTCATCTTCATCAGACTCATCTTGTTTAGAGAAGAATTTCTTCTTATTAAACCCTTTCTTCTTGTACATCATTCTTTTAGAGTCCTTTTCATCATCACTATCATGTTTATGAGGACATTTTGCAGCGTAATGACCTATTCTTCCACAATTGAAAAAAATAAGAGGGTACTTACCTTTTAGCTTAGATCCCATTTTTATTCTTCGTACAAATTGAGCTAACTTGTATTCAGTTTCTGATTCATCATTGTTGTAATTCCATCCTTTTCCTTCTTTTGTAGATTTTGAGGCTTTGAAAGCTGCTTCTTTGAAATTTGGGATCCCTTTCCTCATCTCATAGGCAATAAGAATTCCATGAAGTTCATCCATCTTGAGATTATCTAGGTCCTTAATTTCTTCTATGGCACTTACTTTGGATTCGAATCTGTCAGGAAGTGATCTCAGGATTTTTGAACTATGGTGCTTTCTTCAATATTTTCCCCTAGTCCTTTAAGAGAGTTAAACACTTCAGCTACTCTGAGGAAGTATGATGCAATATCTTCTTCATCATCTATTTTCAGACTCTCGAATTTTCTTCTATAGGTTTGAAGCTTTGCCTTCTTAGCTTTGAAGTCCCCATCATATAGCGAAACCAATTTATCCCATGCTTCTTTGGCTAAGTCACAGTTCATGACTTTCGTAAATTCGAAATCGGCGATTCCACTAGTGATGGAATTTAAAGCTTTGGCACTAGAAATGTAGGCTTTTCTTTCATCTGGATCAGTTGGAAGACCGGTGCGAGCTTTGTAACCATCCAAAATAGAGTGCCATACTTTATGGCCAAGAGACATTAGATAGTAGGACATCCTCTTTTTCCAGAAGCTAAAATTTGTTCCATCAAAGATAAGGAGTTTCCCTGTTGCTTCCATGTTCTTCATTGTGCCTAAGAATCCTTCTTCTAGCTGTTAGGCTGACAATGAAGAAGTTGGCTTTGATACCAATTGTTGGAAATACTGAGAGGGGGGGTGAATCAGTATTTATTTTCAATTTTTAATTATTTCCAGTTAGATGCTTCACAATTAAAGACAAAGAGATATGTATAGTAATGATATTAAGAAATAAAGATAACTTCAATCCCTTTTTAATAATATTATACAATAGATGAGAGAAGGGCACCAACCCTTCTAATGAAACAGGCACCAACCTGTTTTCTAAGCACCAACTTGGTCTTTGATGAGGCTTCGACCTCTAGGGCTTCGACCCTATCTTCTCAAGGCACCAACCTTGTGTTTAGAGGAACCAACCCCTAGGACACCAATCCTTCAACTTTTAATAAATAGAATGTATAAGTAACTTACATCAGTTTCTCCACAAGTCTGTTCCAAATTTCCAATTCTTCACTGCCCAAATATCATTGTTAAAATCCTCCAATACTCTTCAATCATCTGAGCTTTCCACTTGTGATATGAGCCTTTATGGATGTGCTTATCCGAGCCTAAGATCTATTTTCCGTATATTCGTAATACAACAGGAGGTCGTAATACATAACTTCTCTTTCAAACTCACCTCTTTACTGGACCAGTCATATCACTCTTCACTGGATTGTCTTCACGTAATATAGTTCACAAGCCTTCAAAAAAAACTGCTCTCCTAATCAATAGGTCAGCGTACCACAGATAAAATTAATTCTTACAAGAGCAATGCCTTAGAAACTGATCCCAATCCTTCTAGCAGTACGCATTTTTTGTCACTATCGCTTAAATAGGTCCGCAATTTTCTTCCTCAATTGTTCTGTTACAGGTCCAAAAACTAAAGTAATGAAGGTAAAAATATGTTTATAATTTGTCGAGGGAAATCCACACCGCCCTGACCTCAAACCAAATTTTCTTTTAATGCAGTAAGTTCATGATGGGTCAAGTCAACAGGTCCGCAATAGAATTCCTATAATTGTCACATTCAAGTCTGTAATTTGCTATTTTAGATTCAACACTTCGTGGGATTCTTCAAACAGGTCGAAAATTCTTCTATAGTGTGAATCGAACCACATAAATCTTCAATGGATTCCCTTGAGTTCACGAGATGTGAACTATATTTTATTTATTTTTCCTTGATTTTTCAAATTGGTTTATTTTTCATCTGAAAGGAAGGAGCACAGACTTATATATATACAGATTTTTTAAGTGAATGGACATGTCTCTTTGGTGGTGAGGCCAACTAGAATGAGTGGGCTTAGGTCAGCTGGAAAAAATATATTTTCTTAAACTTAAAAATCCAATATCTCACAAACTGCTGGGAGTTTCAGGGCAAGAAATGGCTCATTGGAAAGAGGTAAAAATCCTTTTTAATATGGTCTAGGATTCATTGTGAAAGGATGCCTCCAAGGTGTCTAAATTTATTTTTCTTTGTGACTGTTCATGAAATTTTAATACAGAAGGTGATTGGGATAGTAAGAGATCATTAGAGCTTCTTCATCATGGTGTTTCTTCTATGTCATCATCATGCCATCATATGATAGTACACATGTATGTCCTCATATGTCATAGTGCAGCATCTATAAATTTTCCATTAAGAGAGCTCATCAAGACAGTTTATATTTCATCAATGAAAATTCACCATCAACAAGGCTGTCGGGAACAAGAATGTTCCCTGTAGATTTCCAACTCTGAAGAAGAACTGGAAAATTGGTAGAAAAGGTTGCATGAAGTCTCTACAAGACGATATAAAGAATTACAACATCACTTCGCTGCATAACTTCGGAGATATGTAATTTTCCTTATTATGATGGGATTGGAGATTTCAGTGTTTTCCTTAATTAAATTGAAAAGGAAGTTCTAGAATAATAGAGGTTCCAAGCGTTGGATGTAGCCCTGAGATATACACCTACTATATGGTGGGGTACTCATAAATAAAATATCATAAGTTGGAAATAGTATCGTAGACTGATGAAGATCATATTTGGCCAAGTAAATACCAGAATCAAAGTAAAATATGATAGAAAGGATGATCCCTGGGAGCATATGTTTTGTTGGACTTCGGTTTGGGGAGAAGATCCATAGCCAAAGTGGGTACATATATTTTTTCACACATTGGACCTGATACCTATGAATTGGTATCTTGAGACGGAGTTGTGACATGGAATGGAGAACTAGACAGATTTCGTTGAAGGGTTCTTCCTAACCTTTAGTTTTGAAGATGATTTTTTGTGCATTGATGAAGCCCTTCAGGAAGTTAGAGTAGGGATTTTTAAGACTACAAGTGTACTAACTTGGACGCAACTCGATTGGATCGCACAGTTGCAGCATGCACTGAAATGCTATAATGTGACAGTGGAAGAGGATGATGAGCATCCGCATAATATTGATATCCTAAAGTTTCAATAACATCACGAAGTTGCTAGACTAGAGCCTGAAATCCCTGACATAATGCAACATGTCAAAACAAATAAGGTGAATATTGGGTAAGAAGAAGAACCAAAATTTTCACTAATCGAAGATTATTGGGATGAAGACATGGTTAGAAAAGTTGTAGAGTTGTTGCCTGAGTATCGAGAGCTCTTCCCCATAAGGTTTTCTAATTTGAAAGGTGTCGTAGGAGACATAGGAGTTATGAGGATTACTCTGAAACTCGATGTGAAGCCAGTAAATTAAAGGCCTTATCGATTGAATCCAAAATACAAGGAAAAAGTGAAGGCGGAGTTAGAAAAGATGATAAAAGAAAGGATCATTGAGCTAGTCGAAGAATCTCAATGGGTAAGTCCTATGGTAGTTCAGCGAAAAAAGGAAAAGGGTGATATCATAATATGTGTGGACCTAAGGAAATTGAATGATGCATGTGTGCATGACCCCTTTCCCACACCATTCACGAACAAAGTATTGGACAATGTAGGGGGACATGAGACTCATTATTTCGTAGATGGCTTTTCGGGATACCATCAGATCCAAATTGAGCCAGAAGATAGATCTTAGAAAACTTTTGCTACAGAGTGGGGTTGCTACCATTACACCGTGATGCATTTTGGTTTGAAGAATGATCCTACCATATTTCATAAAGTTGTAGTTGCAACTTTCAAGCAGTGTATTCACAAATTTTTGGAGGTTTATTTCGATGATTGGGCAGTATTTGGGTTGTTGAAAAAGCATGTTTCAAGCTCTAGATTGATGTTGGATACATGTAGGAAATATCAAATATTGATTAATTTTAAGAACTGCATCTTTTACGCACCTTTTGGTATACTATTGGGGCATGTTGTTTGTAAGCATGGATTGATGGTAGATCCTGCAAAGATTGTTGCTATTGTGAACCCGGAGCCACCTAAAACAGTGAAGTAACTGTGCACAACACTTGGACAAATTGGGTACTACATAAAGTTTATAAAGTCGTATGCGCAGATAACTGCGTCGATTGAGAATCTACTAAAGAAAGGTGTTACTTTTTTCTAGGATGAAGAATGCCAAAAGAGCCTTGACATACTAAATGAAAATATGGTGACTGTGCTTATTCTAGTTTTCCTAGACTGGAATAAGAAATTTCATGTACATGTCAATGCCTTTTTCATACCATTAGGTACAATATCGACATAGCCAGGAGAAGGAGAAGTTGATCACCCCATAGCTTTTGCAAGCAGAAAATTGTCCAAAACAGAAGATAAATATTCCACGACAAAAATAAAAGGGTTGGCTATGGTTTATGCATTACAGAAGTTCACACATTATTTATTGGGAGCACACTTCAAGATGTTCATTGATCACTCTGCGCTGAAGTATTTGGTGAATAAGTCTATTTTAGAAGGAAATATTTTTCGATGGTTGTTGTTGTTTCAGGAGTATGACTTTGAATTTATAGTCAAGCTAGGAATATTTAACATTGGACCTTGTCATATTTCAAGGAGAGAGATAGGTGAAGAACCCACAATCATTGAGGAGAAACTACCAGATACGTAGTTATTTGCAATAAGGGTTACAGATGATCATTTCGTGGATATTATTTAGTTTTTGGCTACAGGAATGTCACCCACGGAGTATGCTACACAACAAAAGGAGTTGGTAGTCAAGGAAGTTGGCTTTTCATTGATTGAAGGACATTTTTATAAGATGGGACCAGATGAAATATTGTACAGATATGTCTCTAAGAATTAAAGGCAAAGTATTTTGGCATAAGCTCATGACATAATTGTAGGATTCCAGGAAAGGCCACTACACTTGATATTTTGAGGGTTGGGTTATGGTGGCCCACAATACATAAGGATGCAAAGGATTTTTGTTAATCTTGTGATGCATGTAAAAGAACAAGAAGACCCTCTAGGAGATATGAAATGACATTGAATCCGCAGGTGACGTTGCAAGCATTTGATAAGTGGGCTATTGAATTTTTTGGACCTATTAACCCACCAGGAAAGAAGATTGGCGCAAGGTATATAATCACTGCAACGGATTATTTTAGGAGGTGGGTCAAGGCAAAGATAGTAAAGAACTACAACATAGATACCGCCGTGAAGTTCATATTTGAGTATATTTTTCCCATATTTGGGTGTCCAAAGATCTTAATGAGTGACAGGGTTCACTTTTCTTACATACAACTATTGATGCATTGACTGAAGAATTTAAAGTGCACCATCAGAAAAGTACACCATATCATCCTCAGGCGAATGGGACAGTCGAAGCTTTCAATAATATTCTCAAGAATTCACTCATGAAAGTATGCAATGTGAATAGAAATGATTGGTATCTACGAATTCTGGCGGTGTTATGGGAATATAAGACAACATGCAAGAAATTGACAGGAAAAACACCTTTTAGGTTGGTCTATGGACAAGAAGAAGTCATGCCTATGGAGTACATTATGCCCATTTTGAGAATTGAATCATTCACAGACATGGCATACTGCGACACAATGGAGGAAAGGATGGGGCAATTGCTTACTCTTGAAGAGGACATGTTTATTGCAGGTTATCATTAGCAAGTGCAAAAATCAAGGGAGAAAGCTTATCATGATAGACACATCAAGTAGAAGAAATTCAAGGAAGGGTACCTTGTATTTTTGTATGATAGAAAATTCTCAAAGTTCCCAGGAAAGTGCCAAACACATTGGTTAGGACCATATATCATCAGGCACGTCTCTGATGGAGGCGCAGTTTAGCTAGTGAAGTAGGATGGTCAGTTGATGCTAGGACGAATGAATGGTAGTAGAATGAAGATATACAAGGACGAATCTATCCATACAACCTCTCGCTAAATAATAAAAAAGGGAAATTCTTAGTAACACTTGCAGTTTAAAGTAGGCATTGGACTATAAACTACTCTGTAGAAAAGGGCTTCGCTAAAAGAAGAGTGTTGTGTAATAGACAGGAGTATGGAGAAGTTTGGAAAAGTTGCACCAAATTAAGTTAATTGTGTGATATTCAAGAGTATGTCGAAGTCTTGGCTTAGAGGGGTTTTGACCCAAGTTTAGAGTTAGTTTCTCACCAACAAAAACGATCTATTACTGGCCCTTTCAGAAATGACCTGCTGCGCATATCGAATTCTCACCCAATGCAATATTGGGGGATGTCAGAACCAGGTTTCTGCATCTAGAGGGATACTGGAGTGTGGATCTACTGCTAAAATTCTACTTATGCTTATCAGGAACTGCGCAGATGCATCTATCTACTTTTACATATTATACTTCATTCATCAATCAATATTTTTGCACAATGTGGCTTTATCATTAAACACAACATAAATCATATAAATAAATTCGCAACATAGGTAATAAGAAACTGCAATGCATAAACACAAATATTCCTTCCAAACATCTCCTCTTATTTTATTAAGATAAGTCTCTTCAATACATATACTTTCTCCAACCTGTGCACACAGTTGCAGGAGTTTTGTGCACAAAGGTGCAAACTCTCAAGGCCTCCGCACACACAGTTGTAGAGCCTTCCCTTAGACACAAAACACAGAAATATAGAAACAGCTACAATCTTTACCCAATTATGGCATTCTATTTTCTTCTTCGAAAAAGCCTTACATTGCTTTAAATATCATTTTCTTACATACAAAACCATGGTCCACATACCATGTGCGGACAAAAACTAACAAATAAACCCAAACCCTTTACAAAGATAGGGGCTTTGACCCACCCTGAAGCCCCAAACCTCCGCACGGTTGATTCATCTTTGCTGGACCGCGCACTACGCTTCCTAAAAATGTGGATTCTTTGACTCAAAATTGGACCAAGTTAGGCCATGCCCAAAAAAATTGATGGAAAGGATCCGGTAACATGGATACTATAAATGGAGCAATATTTTGATCTCCATGATGTGCAACACTCACCAAAGGTATGCATTGCAACTTTATATTTATAATCCAATCAGTTTGTAAGGCATTCATTCCTTTGTTCTCGTAAACGACTTGTCACTTGGTCAATTTTTACGGAGGAAATGATAGCACATTATGAGGATACAAAGAACAATACCTTCTTTAGCCAATTGATAAATCTCAAACAAAAGGGTTCAATGGAAGAGCACATTGAGGAGTTCCAAAAATTGAATATCAACGTAGCAGATATTCCAGAGGAACATATGATTAATGCCTTCATAGTGTCTTTAAAATATAACATCCAACATGAGGTTTACCTTTGGGAACCTGATTCATTGGAGAAGGCATTCAAGGTGCCAAGAAAAGTTGAAAGCAAACTTATGGCAACAAGGAATTGTACAAATCACAACTATAAAGATGAAAATGTTGTTGATCCTAGCCTTCCACAACCTACAAGGTTGAAACCACAACAATTGGAGGAAAAAATATCAAAAGGGATTTTATTATAGTTTTTATATAAAATACGATAAAGGTCATAAGTGCACTGAGAAGAAATTATTTTACGTAGATTGTGAAGAGGTGGAAGAAAAGGAACAAAAAACATCAAAAGAGGATATACACCAGGAACCAACTTGAGATAGGAAAGAAATGAATCGAACCATATCTTGTAATGCATTGGCAGGAATTACCACTCCTCAAACTCTCAAGATAGAAGGATATATCAAGAAAAAAAGTTAATAATGTTGATTGATTTTCATAGTACCCATAATTTTATTCATTGTAAGATAGCCAAGGAATTTAATTACTTTCTATATCTAGTACTAGAGTGTCAGCTAATGGTTTCAAATGGAGGAACTATAAATTTCTTTGGAAAGTTCCATAATATAAATATAACCATGGGGGAATATGTATTGAATATTCCAACGCTTTCTATTCCAATGGTTGATGTTGATGTTCTACTAGGATTTCAAATTGGTTACAATCTTTGGGGACTATAGCTTTTAATTTTCAAGAACTTTTCTTGAAATTGTTTTGGGAATGAAAGGAAGTTGAATTATGGGGTATTGTAGGGAAAACAAGAAAGATAATAAGCTCTAATGTCATGAAAAATCTTCTGAAGAAATAACAACGAGGTGTAATTTCACAATTATGGTCACTATAGGTTCAAACATTGAAATCATCTATTTCTCCAGATCTCCAAAAAGTCTTAGACAATCCTTCCAATGTGTTTGAGACTCCCACCTATTCATGATCATGACCATGCTATTCATTTTATTCTAGGAAGTGTTCCTCTAAACATTAGGCCTTATGTAATATTCATAAATTAGCTTGCAGCTAATTATAATATTAAAGTTTTGTTATGTCACTTAGATAGGTGAATAAGTGGGTAGGGAGACCCATAAATCTCTTTATGAAGAATAAAACCACTTCTCATGTGAAAGTGGATCATCATTTCAGCTTAATAAATCACCCTAAGGTGTGAACAAGGGATAGAGCATGTGGACTAGGTCAATGTTGACCAGAACAACATCATTGTTATGGAGATCATGGAGGATTAATGGAGGACAACACAGTCATTTAGGAGGAGTGTATGCATGAGAGTAGCTCCTTTAATGAGTGGGACCTAGGGTGAGGAATCTCACCAAGAATAAAAGGAAGAGGATGGAAGCATTAGAAGACATGAATTTGTATTATTTATTTTGATCTCTTTAGTTATGGATTTTTCATGTGACATTTTTGTGCATGCTTTTGCTGTTTAGTAGGGTCTGCAGTGATGTTTAGCACAAGGGTGTTTTCGAGTAGAAATCCCACCCTCATCCTTGGGATACTTAGACTGCCTACTCAGGATAGGTTATCTTGAGCTGAATTACCACTATTTGGCATTTGGTGAAGTTTTAGCCTCATATACAGCGCAGTTATGTTCAGATTTGTGTTGTGTTACAGGGTTGCAGCAGTGGATGAGAGAGATCTCCAATTTCGGAGCTAGTTTTCCATTGGAAGGATCATCCTTTCATCTAGGAGACTTGTAAGAAAGTTCTAAGGGGTTCATTTCATCATTTTTCATCAGGCCAAGTAGCTATCATCAGCTACAGCATAGTTTCCCTCAAGGACTGCGTTATTTTATAGGGCAGCTACAACAGTGGGTTTATTGCCCTAGTTGGAGGAATTATGTTTCCTTTGAGGGGATCAACCCTTAATTTAGGAGATCTATTGGAGGAGGATAATTGATTTAATATTTTAGATCAGCCACCTCCTATCAGTGATTCAAATGCAGTGGTTATTCAGCCCTAGGGGAAATATCTTCTATATTTTGTATAGTATGTATTTCCGGAAACCTTTTGTGTGTTGTCTTGGAAATCTGTTTTGGAGCATGGATCTCTAGTATTAGCACTTTTGGAGCATTGTATCAGAAGAAATATATTTTTCTATTTCAGCTTCTATTCTCTCATAGACAGCACAGCTTTTGCATTCCTGTATTTCATGTATTAACAACATTTCAAATCTAGGTGTATGTTTTCATGGGAGGCTTGTTTGCACAACTTGGGTGATATTTTCCTCAATTCTTTGTACCTATTTTTTCTATTATAATCATAATGGAATGGATCCATATTTGTCTCATGTCTTTATCTATTTATATTTCTGCATAATTCCAATTTTATGTGCTATATTGCTACTCTCCCAATTTTGGGATATTACAGTGGTATCAGAGCATAATCTTGGCTCAGCCTGTGTACTTCATCCATTATGACATATAAAGAGGCTTCTCATAGAAATGGGAATATTTTCAGAAGAGATGGAGGCAAGACTCCATTATCAAGAGGAAAGGATTTATCAATACTTCTTCTTCAAACTATGCAGGGCATTAACAGAGACATCAAAGAGATGAGAATGGAGAGATGTAGGGATTCTCCAAGAGGGCTTGTACATGAAAAAAGCTCCAGTTTTCACATTATGGGTGTGAGAATTCAGCTACACCATCAGATCTACAACGTGGTACCATGCCTACATTCTTAGCAAGATAAGGAGAGGAAGGAGACACACCAAAGGAGGAGACTCTTGGTGACTATCTCCAAGAATATGAATCTCGGTCTAGAAGATTCAAAGAGCATCTCAACTTCCAAGGGTTGTTTCAAATCAAAGAAAAGAGAAGACCTAGTAACCACAATAGAAGAAGAGGGTGCATGTAGCACACTTTGGGTAGGTTCTTCCTACCTAATTTTGATGGGTCACCCAACTGCAAAGCTAAGGCTTGGGTAAAGAATCTTGACACATATTTTCAGTTGCATCAGGTTTCAAAATAGGAGGCCATTAGAGTAGTAGCGTTGCACCTTGAAGGTAAGGCTTATGCTTGGTGTCTTTATGAATCTTCTTCATTGAATAATGAAAATATATATACTTATGCAAAGTTCACTAGGAGGTTAGTGAAAATATTTGATCAAAGACATTCTGAAACTTCCTTGGGTGAGCTAGCCAAACCCAAGAAATCAGAACCTTTGCATGAGTTGGAAGGATCCATGAAACCAACTCCATTTCAGAATATTTTTGAGGGGGTTAAAGATTTTCAAAATTCTCTTCCAAGGGAAAAAGCCCCACTTCAGCAAGAACTTTCTTTTCAAGAAGAAGAAATGATGATTCCTCCTTCAAGAGGGGATCAAGTTAAAGGATCTCTTAATGATGAGGTGTTCTCCCATAATGAGGAGAAGGAAGAGGAAGAGCTAGAAAGAGCCTTTAGCACTGTAAAAGCAGGAGGAGATCCACCACCATTTGGAGATGGAGATGAAGAAATTGCTTCAACTAGAGGGGCTCTTGTATCTTTGTAAGAAGTTACAAAGGATCTCACATATGAAGATCAGAAGCAGCATGTGTCTATGTTGATAGGCAATGAGACAAAACAATGGAGGAAGTGTGTTCCAACATTGATCACAGTTTGGAGGACATACACTATGATAGATCACTTCTTTGTGATTAAGACTCTTGACACCAATATGACATTGGGTGTGCATGGGTTGATTACATTGGAGAAGAATACCTTAGACTGTGAGATCCTGCAGAAGGTAGGAGAATATGAAAAGGATGGCCAACATCAAGTGATTGGTAACATACAAACCCATCAATTTCAAGAGGTTTATGCACATAAGCAGGAGGATGATTTTCACTGTGAGGGCAGGGACAAATCAGTCCACTCACATATACAACCTGCTCTAGGCCTTGATGTGTCATTACATGGAGGAATTCCACTAGGGAGACCCCATGATTGGAAGATGATCAAAGATTTCTCTCAACATGGTGCATCATTGATAGTTTTGGCTAAGGAAGGAGCCTTGGGAGAATTTGGCATAGCACAAAGAGCCTCTGATTGGTTCAAAGGAGGGATGAGAAATTTTCTGATATGGACATTTCCATCTCCCACTCAGCTATTTGTGATGAAAGATGATGATTCAAAAATATATGATGGCACAAGCATGGTGTCAAAGGGCTACTCCATAGCCTTGGGGCAGCAAATGATACTTCCACACATGAGGAATATTTCTGAATATGACAAAAGGTTATTGACACTCTTGCATGCATTGGCCAAAATATGGAAGTTTTGGATGTGCAATACCTTCCAAGAGGAGTTTGACCTCCATGTACTTCAATCTTGTCTTGGGAAATATCAGCTACAAGGGAGGCAACAAAAGTGGGGAAGCAGTACTCCAACATGTGACTTTGGCATTGAGCATGTCAAAGAGGAGAGCTATGATGTGACAGGTGTTCCATTTTAGATTTCAACAGCGTTGTCATTGTTGGGGAGCATAGATCCATATTGGGAGTCCCAACTATTGGTGGAATATTCCAAGAACCTCTGCACATGTAAGGTTCTTGATGGGAAAGTGATAGATGGGAGGTATAGAGTTGTTGATGGAGTCATTTATTTCCATGATCAGATCTACTTTACTAGAGACTCCAAGCTTAAGAAGGAGATTCTACATGCAGCATATGAGGCACTCTTTTTAGGACATGTAGACTTCATTGAGTCGTATTACACCATCATGGAGGGATTCTATTGGTAGGATCTCAAAGAAGATGTGCTCCAACATCTCAGGAGGTATCTAGTTTGTTTGATGAATGAGGAAGAGAGCAACCACCTTGCAAGGTTGTTTCATTTACTTCCCCTTTTGATGAAGAGATGGGAAGGTTCATCTAAGGACCTCTTCACCAACTTGACTACAATATATAGTAAGGAATGTGTCTTGATGCTTATTGATCAACTGACCATGTATGAGCATTCCTTTTCCATACATTTGCATCACATTTCTCTGCAAGAGAGCAAGCCTCTCTTTGGATTTCATGGTTCTTTTGGGACTACATTCAGTGATGGGAATGACCACTTTATAGAGGACTTTGGGCAAGAATTATTTTGATTGGTTCATATTCAGCCAACACCTAATGTCCTCTACTATTTTCAAGATTTTGAGAAGCTTATGGTAGCAAGCAATTTGTTGGATGACCACTTATCACATCATGTTTGGAGACAGCAAGAAGCAAAACAATGCTGGTCTCACTTGAGGGACTATTTTCACCATCCAGTATGTCATGTGAAACTTAGTCCATGTTTATTTTGGAGCCCATATAGTGATGACACTCTATTCACTATATGTGGGATGGATTGGGGAAGGGAGATTCCTAGAAACAAGGACTGGGATCATGAGATTCCAAGTACCTTTTGCTTCATGAGGACTATATTATTGCAACCCAAGATCAACAGCTCCAAATTTACCATAAATGGAGAGAGAGACAATGTAAGTTGAACAATTTTATCTCTAATTTTTAGCCATGCATCCCCTACAAATTGCAGAAGCAGGGGATTGGTGATTGTTTCTATGAGATACCAAGGATGGCTCACTTTGTTTGGATGATAGCATGGAGATTGGAGTTTCTCATTGGGATTGAGGCACCCAACATTTACCATCTTTGATGCCTTGAGGAGGCCAATGGATAGCATATAACTTTTTCCATATATCTCCCACTTCTTCATGAGGAGAGCTATTTGGTTAATCTACCAAAGGCTAACTTATATACTTGGGAGGAGACATATCCATTGGAGGTTTTTCATTATCCTTGCATTTGCTTGAGGACAAGAAAGATTTTGGAGGGGAGGACTGTAATATTCCTTAATTATCTTGCAGCTAATTGGAATATTAAAGTTTTGTTATGTCAGTTAGATAGGTGAATAAGTGGGTAGGGATACCCATAAATCTCTTTATGAATAATAAAACCACTTCTCATGTGAAAGTGGATCATCATTTCAGCTTAATAAATCATCCTAAGGTGTGAACAACGGCTAGAGCATGTGGACTAGGTCAATGTTGACCAGATCAACAACGTTGTTATGGAGATCATGGAGGATTAATGGAGGAAAGCACAGTCATTTAGGAGGAGTGTATGCATGAGAGTAGCTCCTTTAATGAGTGGGACCCAGGGTGAGGAATATCACCAAGCATAAAAGGAAGAGGATGGCAGCATTAGAAGACATGAATTTTTATTATTTATTTTGATCTTTTTAGATCTGGATTTGTCATGTGACATTTCTTTTCATGCTTATGTTGTTTAGCAGGGTCCACAGTGTTGTTTAGCATAAGGTTTTTTCCGAGTAGAAATCCCACCCTCATCCTCGGGGGACTTAGAGTGCCTACTCAAGAGAGGTTATCTTGAGTTGCATTACCAATATCTGGCATTTGGCCAAGATTCAGTCTCATATACAATGCATTTTTGTTCAGATTTATGTTGTGTTGCATGGTTGCAGCAGTGGAGGAGAGAGATCTCCAATTTCTGAGCTAGTTTTCCATTGGAGGGATCATCCTTTCTTCTGGGAGACTTGTGAGGAAGTTCTCAGGGCTTCATTTCATCATTTGGCATCACGCCAAGTATTTATCATCAGCTACAGTGCAGTTTCCCTCAAGGGCTACAATATTTTAGAGAGCGGATGCAGTAGTGGGTTTATTGCCCTAGTTGGAGGAGTTGTGTTTCCCTTGAGGGGATCAACCCTTCATTTAGGAGATCTATTGGAGGAGGATCATCCATTTCATATTTCAGATAAGCCACCTCCTATCAGTGATTCAGTTGCAGTGGTTATTCAGCCCTAGGGGACATATCTGTTATATTTTGTATAGTATGTATTTCTGGAAACCTTTTCTAGGTTGTCTTCAAAATATGTTTTGGAGCATGGATCTCTAGTCTTAGCACTTTTGGAGAATTGTATCAGAAACAATATATTTTTCTATATTTCAGCTTCTATTCTCTCATAGACAGTGCAGTTTCTGCATTCCTATATTTCATGTATTAACAACATTTCAAATCTAGGTGTATGTTTTCATGGGAGGCTTGTTTGCCCAACTTGGGTGATATTTTCCTCAAGTCTTTGTACCTATTTTTGATGTTATAATCATAATGGAATGGATCCATAATTGTCTCATGTATTTTTCTATTTATATTTCTACATGTTGGAGCAGGGTCCTCCAATGACTGTGAATAGGGATAATTTTGAGTATTTTTGTATATTTTGGCATATCTTAGTCAAGCGTAGGGGTCTTGGGGGTGGGTCAAAGCCCCAAAAGCATTGTAATGGGTTAAAGGGTAGACATAGAGTCCACAAACCACAATTTTTGGACCACAGGAAAGATTAGGATAGACTGGTTATAAATAGAAGGGCATTTTGAGTTGTAAGGAAGGGGAATGAATAGGGATTGATGCTAAGTGTGAGCTATTAGATCTGGGATTGGATTATTGTTTTAGGACTCTTGCTGGCTGTGTGCGCGAAGATCCTCAGTCCTGCTGTGTGAACCCTGCTACTGTGTGTGCAGGTTGGGTTTTGGGGTATGTAAGAGATTCTTTAATAAGTGATATATGCGAAGTATTGTGGAAATCTGATGTTGTTGATCTCTTTGGTTATGGTTACTGTGGACTTGAATTATATGTGATTATATTACAAACTGCGAATGATCTGTGTCTCAAGCTGCGAATCATATAGGTTATGGTAACTGTATCTGCGATTTGATTAAGTCTACTACGAATATACTATTTTATGCTTATACTTGGCTATCTACACGTAGATGCATGGTTGTTATTTGATCTGATAAAGCTATACTCTGGTTAATCATTGAAAATCCTGCGAACAAACTCTGGCTGCGTAGATCTGGTAGTTGCTGAATGGTTCGACTTACCTACTCTCTCTCTCAGGGTGCGGAAACCTAGTTCCAGCACCCACCCATACTACTTCGGGTGAGACTTTGGCCTGCGCAAGCAGGTCACTGCCGAAAGGGCCAGTAGTATAGGGGTTGGTTGGAAAACCTTAAACTTTGAACCTGGGTCAGGACCCCCCAAGCCAGCAAATGGTTCCGTTGCCGGGACTGGGAGCATTTTGAGAGAGGGATCGGGTAATGCCAAGGTAGTATTGGAAACCTGAAAGTAAAGAAATTGATGAATGGTTTGAACAACAAGTTCAAGAATTCACCGTAGAAGAAAACCCCAGTACGAAGTTGACCACTGAAGAGTGGAAGAATAAGTATATTTTCACAGAGATCTATGAGATCTTCTTTTTAACTATTGCAATCGAGCTCCAGGAGTGGCTTGCAAGGTTGGTCGAATTTCAGAGGTGTTGGAAGGACGTGCGAGTTATGTAGTGGACCCCTGAGTTGATCCAACAGCTCAAAAAAACTGATAACACCATCACTCGCACAGTAGATCATGGGGTGGACAGTGTATTGGGAGGATTCGTAACAGAATTTTCCATTGATCAGTTTGTCTTATACTCTGAAGCGGAGTGAATATTCTTCAAGGGTTTCCAAGGTAAGTTTCTAAGGACCTTACCACGGTTGATTAAAATATTACTGTGCGAAAAGAGTATTCTATATAGCCACACCGAATGAATGACCTATGATCTGGACGGGAGCACAACACGAAGTGGAAAATACTATCGGACCAACCAAGAAGGAGATATATCGGTCTACAGTTTGGTGAGAGAAGCAGCTGCGCAGAGCCCTCCATCCACACCACTCTCAAACCAGCATAGGGGTAAGAATTCACATACACCTTTGCCGCCACCATCGGAAGACGACATGGCTGCGCATATGAAGTTACCTACCTTTAAGGGTGTAGGAGATGAAGATATGGAGCAATTATGGTTTTTCGTAGGATCAGTATGGACTGCGCAGAATGTAGCTAGTGACGCGGTGAAAAGGGCGCGGTTGTCCCTTGCCTTTGAAGGACGAGCCTTGGACTGGTACATGGGGTACATCAGCTAACATGCGAAAGTGACCATTGACGAGATTAAGGACGCATTGAAACAATAGTTCAAGAAGCCAAAGGCCTACTCTCAAACAGTAGTGGATCTAAAGGATTTCAAGAAAGGGCCTGCTAAGTCTGTGTGGGAGGCTGATCAATGACTGAAGAAGGTGATCAGAGAAGGAGGATTCTAGTATGATGATAGACAACAGATAGAATGGTTCATCGCCATGTTACTGCCTAACCTACGTGTACCTATGGGTCACCAAACTTTCGAATCGCAGGAAAAATTCTTGGAGGCCGCGATGAAGCTAGAAGCTGTGCCCAGGGATGATACCTAGATGGGCGTCCAACAGATCCAAGGATAAATAGAGGCGATGCACATGGAGATTCAAAATCTGCGAAAGGAGCAAGGGGAAGAAGCTAGCCCTGAGAGATGGTGCATACGATGCAGGGTGAATGGTCACACAAAGGATAACTTCCCTCTATTAAAAGACTATATGCAGGCAGGAGAACCTAGTCCGCTACATCCAGGATCAAGTGGAGGACCTGGTCCATTGCGTACAGGCTCAAGCAGACCTGCGTTGTGGTGAAATGATTGTCGCGTAGCTGGGCTACATGATACGAACCATTTCCCCCTCCTAGGTGCGTATGTCCCAGAACTGAAGCAATAATGGTGCAAGTTTTTTCGGTCAGTAGGACATGATGAGAAAAAATGTCTTACTTATGATCTAATGATAGATTGAGGAAACTTATATAGGGTAAAAACAGATCCTGCATCACCAAGATCTCCCGTAGGCATAGACGGCAACCCGATTAGGGGCGGGGGAGGAGGTCAAGGTGGAAGCGCAGGTCAGGGCCGAGGGCAACTGATATGTTATCACTGTGGAGAAGTAGGGCACTTTGCAAGAGATTTTCCGAACCCTACAAAACAGTCCTGCTGGTATTGTAGACAGTTGGACCATGTGATTGAATATTGTCCAATATTGATAGCAAGGATGTAGGAAAAGTAGCCAACACCTACGTATAATGTTCAGAGGGTTAAGGCTGAGCTGCGAGACAAAGATCCAAGCGTAAATTTGGTAACACGCAGTGGAAAGGCTACCGAAGGACCTGAAGAGAAGGCTGTGACCGAATCTCTGATCCATAAAGCAGTTGGAAAACAAGAGGGTTTGGACCTAAGCAGAGAAAAGGAAACATTTATCACAGCTCACAAGGATTTTGTTGAGGCATAGGCACCTACTTCTCAACCACCAGTGAACCTTAAGGTAGATGAGGAGGTCAGACCCTTCTTGCACGCATGTATGAAGTTGTTGTGCAACCCAAAAGCTATAAAGAATCTTCAGGAATGTCTAGATAGCTATGCAGCATGACCTATCCTTCCCTAGGAAATCAAGGACGTGCACAAACTATACGAGTATAAGAAATGCACCAGTAGGGAGATGCAGTTGACAGCACAGATCGGTGACTACGAAATCGATCAGGTAATTTTGGACTTGGGGTCGGATGCGAATGTATTGCCTAAATAGACTTGGCAACGAATGGGTGAACCAAAGCTGGAATGGTACACTATCTAGTTGCGCATGGCTAATCAATAGAAGATCATACCCTTGGGAAGGCTATCGAAAATTATGGTAGATATCGTAGGGGTCAAGGTCTGTGTTGATTTTGAAGTTATTCAAATTGTAAAAGATGCGGACCCCTACCCTGCGTTGTTAGGGTTAGATTGGGCCATAGATATGGGGTGTATCATTAATTTGAAAAAGAGGAGCATGGTGTTTGAGAATAATGGTACCAGAGTGATAGTAAAATTAGACCCTGCGGAGGGAGAACGATACAAAGAGCCAGTGCATGACGGAGAGGAGGTAGATTACATCTATGAATTAACTACACAGAACGAAGATTGGATCAACCCCATGGTGGATGGAGTACTCTTCTAGGAAAAGGACAGTGAAGGATTCTCCGACTCCGACGAGGAGATGGAGAACTGGCACACTCGGTTACATAAGGCCTCTGAGCTGCGATGCCTTCGGATCACCAAGAATTTCCAATGCATTTCGTTGAAAGTAAGAGACATACCTTACTTTTATGGTTCTGGTAAATTTAAGGAATTTTTACAAGCATTCGAAGCTGAGGTTCCAAGGGAATGAAGGCTATGGGCCCTTAAAATAACCATGCATGATGTACCTGTGCAATGGTGGGACACGCATGGGGACACATTCCAGGATTGGGAGGAATGTCGGGCTATGATGATCCTACGATTTGAGGCCCCAGCTGAGGTATGAGTCAAACCGTTCCTTGGGTCGGAGGACCCACGCGAACATCTGTTCACTTGGAAAGAACAGTGGTGCGACAAGACTACGAAGGAATGGGTCTGTCTATTTATTCATGCTCTGGGATCACTTCCCACTACATGGTATTTGTAGGTGGAGCTACATCAGTGCACCGGCCACTGGGAAACATTAAAAGAAGACTTTGTAAGGATGTTCAGATGGATCAGGGGGACGGAAGCACGTGATGAAGCTCTGCAGGGCACCGCCACTATGGCATGGGGTGAATCGCACCTGTATGTCGCACCTGAAGTACCCACGTGGGAAACACAGGTACTAGGTATGGTTGATTACCGCAGCCTAGCCCCTAAAGAGGGTAAGGATGATCCACAAACTGCCTCTGACTCAGAATTGGAAGGGATGTGCACGGTTACCAGGCCGCTTAGGCTGCGAATGGGCAGCATTGAGATGTACCCTACATCAGCCTGGATTGAGGAAACAGATACCCCTACAAAAAAGATACAACTACGTTCAATCTTCAGCTAAGAAGGTTATTACAGAATGCCCATTCGATGGTACACACTAATCACAGCACCTCTGAGAAACTTTCTTGTGAAGGTGGTTCAGTTTTTTTGCGATGACGCATGGCAGAAGAAAATTTCCTTGGTTGGGAAGCACCTAGGAAACAAGCCTATTATTCCAAGCTCAACAGGTACACTGAGTGCACTTAAGGAGTGGAAAATATCTTTTGAAACAGTCAAATCTGGTAAAAAGGACAAGTTACCATTGGATGGCACGAGCAGATGGCAATTAATGAGGCACTTCAATGAGATTTTTTACCGTTTACTTGATGGTAAGTTCCAAGTGAAGGTTACCCTACCATTGTAAGATCATAGGCACTATAAGGTAGGAAGAATAGCTCAGACAAGGGGTCTGTATCACTTGCACAACCCATATGCATTATCCTTATTCTGCACGGTTCTCTGGGCCTGTAGCATTATGTTTGTAACTGATCAACCTACTCCCGCTGCCAATAGTCCCCCAGAATCGGGATTCCTTTTTCATACTATAATGACGACTACTAAGCCTGCGGAAGCTTCGGCGCCTATAGAGCCAGAAATTGTAGAAATCAGGTTGGAGGATGAAGAAATTGATAGATTAATTGCGCTTTGGCTCCCTGCGTGGAGGACTAGCTTCAAATCCAGCGAAAGAAACAATGAAGGGACCAACACGAAAAACCCTAAGGAGACCGTAGGACCAAGCCAAGGAAATCGCAAAACCAAGCCAACTCATAAGGAGACCGCAGGACCCAACCAAGGCAACCATAGGACCAAGCCAGAAAGGCTCGGATGCAACTACAAAAAAGGATACACATTCATCTCCGATCACCGAACAGAATGCTAAGGTCGAGACTCAGGTCGGATCACAGCTAGCCCTGAGCACGAGAGGATTGACTGACAAAGATACCACGTCCCCCTAGGGTACGAAGCGACCAGGCGAACCTGCACAAGGACCCTGAAAGAAGCAGTGCGCCCAACGCAAGGGCTATGACGAAACGATCACACTAACTGACAGTGACCTCGAGCAAATCCCAAACGCAGTTACACTAGCTACATAGGATAAGTTGGCAGCCATAGAGGAACATCAAAAGGGTGCGATCACCACTGTCCAGGCCGAGCTTCGCACCCTCCAGTCAAAGACAGATATGCTACAGAACAACATAATTCAGGTACAGACTCCCTTGGAAACTAGCAGTACAACGCTAGCTATGGAAGGAAGCCATGTCTACTCTTTTCCTAGCGCTGCCCTTGTAGTAGGTATAGGGATACAGTTGGATTTGGCAAAGCTTCCCTACGAGGCATTACAGGGCCTCTACACTGTCGTGTTCCAGGAGACCCACCATCGAGCCCAAAGAATACACCAACAGCTCGGTGTGGCCAAGCAGACCATCGCCCAATAGAACGCCGAAGTGCTCCTTGTTGTCTCATAGTAGGCAGAGCTTGAGACAATGATCCACCAGCTCTGCACGGAGGTTACAGAAGATATACCGGCCGCAGTCATGCCCCAAGCTAAATTTGAAGGATTGGTTGCAGCATTGAAGGCATCCAGGATAGAAATGCAGGTCATTAAGACGTAGCTGGAGCAGCAAATCACTGACTTACAGACCAAATTTCAGCCTCAAACACCTCCAGAGGTATGAGCCCAACGCACTGTGCTGGTGACTGCAACCACAAACACCATTACAGGACAGATTTATTAGGGCACCCAGTTACTCGAGGACACCATGCAGTTATGGACCAAGGTCCAGCATGATCCAATCCTCTAAAAAATTAATCAAGAATTGCGACAGAAAGAGGAATATTTTGAGAAGATCAGGGCTACCTTACCCACTCTGGTACATGCGTAGCGTCTGGCCTAACTAAATACTAACAACTCCCTCCAAGCTACGATTGAGGAACTACAACATAAGAAGGATGTCATTGGAGAATTCTTGAAGCCTTGGGCTGCTGTTGCCCTCTAGCTCTCACAGGATACTAATAGTGCTGTGAAACGACTAAACCAAACACTGGAGAGTGTCATGGCCATGAAAGAGGAACCGATCTCACAAAATCTCATAGATATTGTGCAAAGTACTACTGCACAGATTCAAGAAGTGTTGCCCCCATTAGTCGTAGCCATCAATAGACTACGCGCGCAGATGGAGACCTCACCATCACAGTGACTCAGGACGATTCACAAGATTGTGTTGGGGGACTGTTGGAGCAGGGTCCTCCAAAAACTGCGAATTGGGATCATTTTGAGTATTTTTATATATTTTGGCATATCTTAGTCAATTGTAGGGGTTTTGGGGGTGGGTAAAGGCCCTGAAAGCATTGTAACGGGTTAAAGGGTAGACCTAGAGTCCGCAAACCACAATTTGTAGACCACAGGAAAGATTAGGATAGACTGATTATAAATAGAAGGACATTTTGAGTTGTAAGGAAGGGGAATGAATAGATATTGATGCTAAGTGTGAGTTGTTAGATTTGGGATTGGGTTATTGGGTTAGGACTCCTGCTGGATGTGTGCACGGAGATCCTCAATCCTGCTGTGTGTGGACCCTGCTGCTATGTGCGCAGGTCAAGTTTTGGAGTATGTAAGAGATTCTTTGATAAGTGATATATGCGAAGTATTGTGGAAATATGATGTTGTTGATATCTTTGGTTATGGTTACTGTGGACTTGAATTATATGTGATTCTATTACAAACTGTGAATGATCTGTGTCTTGAGTTGCGAATCATCTAGGTTATGGTAACTATATCTGTGATTTGATTAAGTCTACTGTGAATATACTTTCTTATGCTTATACTTGGTTGTCCACACGTGGATGTGCGCCTGTTATTTGATATAATAAATCTATACTCTGGTTAATGATTGAAAATCCTGCAAACGATCTCTGGCTGTGTAGATCTGGTAGTTGCTGAACGGTTTGAATTACCTGCTCTCTCTCTCAGGGTACGAAAACCTGGTTCCAGCACCCACCCATACTACTTCGGGTGACACTTTGGCCTGCGCAAGCAGGTCACTGCTGAAAGGGCCAGTAGTATAGGGGTTTGTTGGAAAACCTTAAACTCTGAACCTGGGTCAAGACCCCCTGAGCCAACACTACATAATTCCAGTTTTATGTGCTATATTGCTGCTCTCCCAATTTTGGGGTATTACACCTTACAAATATAATTATGCCCAAAAGAGTGAGATTTAACGTATGGTTGAAAAAATGCTAGAGGTCAGTATATTTCAACCCAGTTAAGGTTCTTTCTCTTCTCCAATAGTATTGGTGCACAAGAAGGATGGATCATGGTGCATGTGTCCATATTATGGGGATCTTAACAAGCTCACTATTAAGGATAAATTTCCCATTCCTGTCATTGATGAATTATTGGATGAATTATATGGAACAAATTACTTCGCCAATTTTGATCTACATTCAGGATATCATAAAATAAGAATGAAAACTAAAGACATTTCGAAAACAATATTTAGAACTCATGAGGGTCATTATGATTTTTTGGTCATGCATTTTGGCCTTACCAATGCACCTTCTGCATTTCAAGGTTTGATGAATTCCATTTTAAAACCCTTCCTTAGAAAATTTGTGTTAGTATTTTTTGATGATATATTAATCTACAACAAGTCTTGGAAGGATCATGTTCAACATGTTGACAGGTTTCTCAAACTATTAGAGGAGAAGAAATTATATGAAAAAACCTCCAAAGGTTTCTTTGGAGTAAAGGAGTTGGAATATCTAGGTAATATTGTATCTCATGACGACATTAAGGTAGAAACTAACAAAATTAAAGCCATTAAGGAATGGAAAATCCCCACAACCATAAAGCATATCCGAGGATTTCTCAGGTTGACAGGGTATTATTGCAAGTTTGTTAATAATTATAGGAAAATAGCAGCACCTCTAACAATATTACTGAAGATGCATTTTCTTGGACTCTATAAGCAACTAAGGCCTTTGAACATCTTAAAGAGGCAATGTGACAAGCACTAGTCTTAGCTACACCGAAATTTACAAAAAAAAATATTATGGAATGAGATGCCCCAGGAAATGGAATTGGTGCTGTTTAAATGCAAGAAGGAAGACCCATTTCTTTTGAAATTTGTCCAATCAAAGGAAAGTATTTACAAAAACCTATTTATCAGAAGGAAATGTTGGAAATACTACATCCATTTAAGAAATGGAGACCTTACCTAATGGGAAGAAACTTAAAGGTAAAAACAGATCATGATAGTGTTAAATACTTCTTAGAACAAATATTATCTTCATAAGATCAACAAAAATGGGTCACAAATATGTTGGGTTATGACTTTGAAATCATCTACAAATAAGAGAAGACAAATGTTGTTACAGATGCACTCTCAAGAAAGGATGAGGTTGTGGAAGGATTACTTTGTGCCATTTCTATTACTCGACCAGGTTGGATAACCGAAGCAAGGGATGAATGGAATAATGATGAAAAAGTGTGGGAACTCATTCAAAAATTGCAGCAAGATCCCTGAACATCTAATACATTTAGCTGAAAAAAATATTCATTGTGGTACATAGGTCACTTATATCTTTGTAAGAATTCCCAACTCAAACAAAATATTATTTTGGGATTGCACAACTCTCCCTCAGGAAGGCACTCGATATTTTTAAAAACTTACACAGGGTTAAGAAGTATTTTTTTGGGATTGCCTTAAATCTGATATTCAAAAGTTTGTAGCGAAATGTATGATTTTCCAACAAAATAAATTTGATCAATTAAGACCTCAGGTCTTTTACAACCTTTATCCATTCCAAGGCAACGTTGGGAGGAGGTTTCAATGGATTTAATCATCACATGTCCCTATGTAAAGTGGTGGAATTTACTTGCATGGATTCTTTCATAGATAGATTATTCCTTGCTCAGTCACTAAAGCGCAAAAGTTTGGTTTTCTCACCCTCACTTTTTGTGTTTTGAAAAAGGCACTTCTTTTGTAAATGTACCAGTAGAATGTATAATCCAGGGTGGCCGCTTAACTCCTTGTATGAAATAATGAGGTTTAAGAAGTTAGCTACTTGTTCTAGGACATGAAGAAATTGACCAGATTACTTTTCTGCATTATGGATTGGTATCGTACTGATTTCATAGGTATTCTACTGGAACTCATGAGAACACCCCAAGTTCGAAGGAAATACTATCATAATGGTGGTAGTTGATTCACTTACCAAGTATGCACACTTTTGTGCATTATCATATCCATTTAAATCTTGTACATTTGATACTGCATTTATGGAAACAATTCGAAAGCTACATGGAAACCCAAAGATTATTGTAAGCGACAAAGATCCCATTTTCATTGGAAATTTTTGGACAAAATTATTTTCTTGTCTCAATAATCAATTAACTCATAGCTCATCTTATCATCCTCAATCTGATGGGAAAAATGAGATAGTGAACAAATTTTTGGAAGGATATATTCGTTTCTATGTATCTGATAAACAAACACAATGGGTCAAGTGGTTACCTTTGGTTGAATGGTGGTATAACATTTCCTTCCATACTGTAGCAAAAATGATCCAATTTATGGAAATTTATGGATATCATCCACCGTCCATCATGTTATCACTCTCAATTTTCAACTTTTGATGGATAGGGTCATTCACCTAGGTTCATGCTGTTTCATAGTCATTTTCATGAAAAGGAAAACATTTCATATGGCGATGTCTACCCTAAGTCTAAAACCACCTAGAGCCTTGTCATATCAGTCAAGTCTACCTCATGTCTTTTAGTTTTCATTCCCACTCTTTTAAATTAGAAACATATTCCACTTTCCAGTTTTACACAGTTTCGTAATGAATACAGTGCAAAATAGGCAGATTTCACTATGAAACTACCTGAGAATTTCGTAGCGAATATGAGGATTTCTCTATTTTTTTACTTTTGAGTAGTGAACTTCAAGGGAGTTTTATGGGCAAAAAGAGAAGTATTCTAAGAAATTGAGAGAGGTTATTGTCGAGAACATATCAAATAAAATTAACCTCTTTCACTTTTATCAAAGGTGCTACAAATTTGGATATTCGGAGATGTCTTTCGGCTCTATTTTCAGAATGTAGAATTTTCCTGTTTTATACATGTTTTTCGAATGCAGATTTTGGACAGCTGGAGATGGTTTTCAAAAAACCAAGAGAGTTTTTTCTTCATAAAATACTAAAATATAAAAAAATACTTCATATTTGCAACAACTATCAAGGATAGGGAGATATAATCTCATCTCTGAACCCTATTGTTTCAGAAAAAATAGAGTCGTTTTATTGATAAATAAACTTGCTAAAGGTGAAAATGATGTTTTTTGAAGAGGGTAAGAGGCACGTTTTCATGATCATGCTTCATCATATCAATTTTCAGACCTAAAGGTTAAATTTGGAAGAAAAAGGGATAATTTTGAATTTTCTCCATAATTAGATAGTTTCATAGCGTGCTCCAGGCTTGAAGGCTGAATAACGCTATGAAATTTCTGAAGATGCTCTTTTGCCTTTAAATTCAGTTTTATGGAGAACTAAGGAGGGAAAAAAAATGTATTTAGCTCATTAGCCCCAAGGAAGATCCTCCAATAGTCAAAAAGGTCAAAGGTTATGCAAAAGGTGGATTTTGGAGTTTGCTACGAAATGAGTGCTACGAAATTTTTGTACGTGATTGTTTTAGCAGTAAAATTCAAGCTTGATTTCTAACCAAACGAAAATGGATTTTGGAAATATGAAAGAGGTTTTTCTTCAGAACAAGTTCATATATAAAAGCCTCTCTCATTTTATGCAAATCCATTAGGGTTTGGAAAAAATACACTCATCTTTGAAGCCTATTTTTTAAATTTTTCACTAACCAGATTTGCGAAAAAATTGTAAAACTTGGAGGAGGTCTAGCACAACATCCACGTGGCAAAATGACACATCAGCACTCCAATACACTCATAAAATTAGTTGGTTGAAGTTGGAAATGGTTATTAAATGGATTTTTTGAACTATTAATGAAAGGAGATTCCTTTTTGTATTCAAATTCTGTAAAACATAAATATCCCTACGAAGTCTCAAAGTGATGGAATGATGTTTGAAATAGGTCTCTGAGGTGAGAATTAGAAGATAGCAAGGTGTAAAATCATTTGTATGAGTCCTCACTCTATAAATGAGAGATTTTTAGAGTTATAAAGGGTTGGATAATGCTTTTGACACAACTAATATTGTAATTTATGATATCAGTAATAGACAGACAATGACTTTTCTTGCTTTACCTGAGATTCTTGATGTGTTTCAATGGACTTATATGTCTCTTTTATATCTTGCTTCTAGTAGTATTGATGCTAAATTACTAAAAATTCATATCATATATGCTCTAACTTCATTTTAGCATTGAGTTACTAATTATTCTCATGTGTTAGTGTTGTTCTATCATTGAAACAAAAAAATCCTCATCTTCCATAAGTAGGAATGCTTGTCATTGATTTCCTTTTACTGAATCCATAAGCCCAATGGTATTTGAATATTCCTCATTTTTCACCTGCAACCACATACACTAAAACACTCACAGAGTTAGCCATTTGTTTTAAGACCTAATTGAGTAAATCCTTTGATAAGTTGAGAGAGCCCTCTCAGACTGAAGAGGCTAATATTCAGTCAAAAGATGATTTGAAATAGTTACTCCAAGTTTACCATTGAAGCATCCCAACAGGACTCATTTTGGTGATAACACATCGCATCATATTTAAGATAAAATTTTAAGGTTCAAGGAGTGGAAGATCACATCGAGCATCAACAAAAATTTCTCCAACTCTTAAAGGATAACCTCACTTTGGCATAGAATCGAATGAAACAATAGGCAGATCAACATCACAGAGAAAGAATTTTTGATGTAGGTGACTAGGTATTTTTACGGCTACAACCATACAAACAAATGTCCCTCAAGCAAGCTAATAAGGATAATAAATTATCACCAAGGTATTATGGTCCTTACAAGGTGTTTCAAAATATTGGTACTGTGGCATACAAATTGGATTTTCCGACATCTTCCCGAGTGCACTGAGTTTTCCATGCTTAATGCTTAAAAAATATTATAGGTGACAAGCTCCCAGTTCAAACAATATTTCCAGAACTTTACGAGGAAGGGAAAATCATATTGGAACCTGAAGAACTCACGGATACAAGAAATCAACAGCTACGAAATCGATAAATTTTAGAGTATCTCATCAAGTGGAATAACTTACTTGCTGAAAATTCCTCGTGGGAGGATGAGAATTTTATACATAAGCATCCATAACTACTCAAGCGTTGAGGACAAAACTTTTTTGAAGGATAGGGGCATGTTAGGTCCCTATAAGAATAATGTATCCCCTTATTGTTATTGTTAGCGTATCACTAGTGGATGGAGAGGGAGGAGGCTCTTCTCCTCCACATACATGGTGTATTGATGCATGATCATTAGGCTATTTCTTCTCATTCTTGATTGTCTTCTCATATTTTTCAAAAAACTTGTCAACCTTTTCTACCATGTTGAATAAGATCTTGCGATAATTTTCATCTTCTTCCTCTCGTGCATTCTCATCTACCATGTTTCATCTTCGTAGTGCACTCCCCGCTTCAAGATCAAAGGATTTAAGTTTTCCTTCACCTTTTTTGGAGCTTGTTCCTAGTTAGAATTCACTCATCAAACTCGCATCAAGAAGAACTTCTCTGATACCAAACTCGATCCAGATATTTTAACTTCAAGGATGCATACATAATTGCATATAAAAGAGCATATTGACTAAGTAACTTAACACATGAAAAAGAAGCGGAAATCATAAGACAACATGAGATCAAAGACACCACGATTTTATTACGGAGTTCACCCAACGTGGGCTACGTCTCTGGGCCTTGCTCAAAAGTGGGGAGGACTTTTCATATAAAACAGAATATTAACAAAGTAACTTAATACATTAAAAATAAGCGGAAATCATAAGCCAACATGAGATCAAAGACACCATGATTTGATTACAGAGTTCACCCAATGTGGGCTACGTCTCCGAGCCCTGCTCAAAATTGGGGAGGCCTTATTTCATTAAGTGGCATCAAAGAAATCAGTTACAAGCAACATTACAAAAAAATGACCCTCATACACCCAATCTCTTTCATAGAAGAAAAATGTAGAAACCAAAATCACCATTGGGTTTGCGTCACGAAATCATATACAAATGAATATAAATTTGTAAAATTATGATACTAGCACCTCATGCCCTCTAAGGGAATATTTTCACCATCTCCAAGATACCCTTGCTCATGGTTCAACCACCCCTAACCACTCCTAGTTAGGGGGTCATCTCTTCCACCTCCGGACAACAGTCGAATGAATTGATTGAGTTTAAGTACAAGTGAGGGGTGGAGCCACCAAAGGACAAGCCCGCAACTCATGGTTGGTAGAGTCATATATGTCAAGGGTGGTTACAGTTCGAATCCCCACATACCATATATGTTGTATTGTTTTGGCTTCAACACTTAATTGAGGCCGGGAGGTTAACATTGGTGGCATATGGTATATGTTTTTGGAAACAACCCGGTGGCAGGCTGACCCACTGGGCCAGACTGGTTCAAGCCCCACTAGTTCCGCTCTGTTACAATATTGTATTCTATATAATGTAATTTGGTTGGGGGTTGGGTGGACCATTCAAGCCCCACTAGTTCCGCTCTGTTACAATATTGTATTCTATATAATGTAATTTGGTTGGGGGTTGGGCGGGTCCACCAGGGGTGGCCCGCCGACCCCATTTAATATTGAATATATATCCATTTAATATACAATATATATATATATATATATATGATACCACCAGTTGAGGGATGATGAAGCTGATGTCTCCACACTCAATTTTTTAATTTATTTTTATAACACAATAGTTAAAATTCTCCTACATGTTCTTAAGTGGATATTAGAAAAATTAAAGAGGTGAAAATTCGCCCGTTGCGGTGACCGGACCTCATGCATCAGGACTCTACCAAATTTTTGCCTCGTTAGACTACCATTTAGCCAAGTTTCACCAGAACTTTGACCAGTTATAACATGATCATATGAACTCAAATTTGAGTGTCATTCACATCGTTGAAATCAAGGCGATGAGCACTATGATATGGTCCTAGTTACTCTTCCATCTAATGACTTTGATTTTTGACCTATTTTCAAGGTCGCTTCTATTTCTAGATCTACCTGGATCATATGTGGAAGTCCCTGTCTTGGTTTTATTTTTCATATGTTAATAAGAGCACTTTTACTCTTGTATTTCATGAGTAATTATGCTTTTTATTATGTGGCTTTGATGGTTGTTCTATCATGGTTATAGCCGTGACAAGGTAATAGTTGATTTGTTCATATAACTAACAATTGGGTGATGTGATAGTACATAATAAGATTCAATAGCACCAAGGAGAAAAGTTAAAAGAAAGGAATTGGGTGGGAATTACTTTGGATATGTTTGGAAACCAAAATTCCAAAGAAATGAGTGCTTTGCATGAATACATGAAGTCTTCTTAACCTTGATTTTGTCTGACATTATGTAGATATGTGTTATATTCATGAACATGTATTTGGTAGGTATAGCAACTGGTTTTCAGTTATGGCTATATTTGTCAAGGAATTGGAGTCCTTTGAGAGATGATATATGTACGTGTTCAGTTACAGGTCAGCGTGCTGAGTACAATAAGGTAAGGTAACTGGTATATAGTTATCTTTATTTATGCAATGATATTTATGTATTTATGGCAGTATGATGCAAGGGATTGCATGGAAAAAGAGTCTTCCATGAAATATTGAAGAAGGCTTGGGTTCAACTTTTCCCTGGAGGCATTGGGAACCCATTGGGTTGATTCATGGTGTTTGTTGTTAATTTTGTGCTTTTGGTGCTTTGTGATTTGTTTTTGCTTGATTTTCAACTTTCTTTTATGTCTAGTGCATGGTCATGCCACTTTGTTTCTGGTGTCATATTGATATTGTTTTTTCATGGTTTTATTCTTTTTTTTTCTTGTTCTTACCTTCTATGTTTTGAGGTTCTTAGGAATTGGTTGGGGAAAGATGAAAGTTAATGGAGCTCAAGGAGATATGAATGAAACCCAGCAGGTAATGTAAGACCTCAATGAAGCTCGATGCATGAGTAAAGGGAAGATGAGGGCAAGGGTATGACAACCAATTGGATTTGTTGGGTCCATTGGGGTAAATGAACAGTGGCAGGACAATCATGAGAAAGGTAAAGTAAATATATTTGAGGCATCATATGCCTTGGATATGTTGGGAATTGTTGTTCTCAATGTTATGCATGTCGTTGTGGATATACGGAGTTCTCTTAACCTTGACCTTATGATATCTAGTAATTGTATTGTGATAATGATTATATTGATGTATATATATGTATATATGTATGTATGCCATTTTTTGAAAGGGTCATTAGGGATCATGATTGTTATATGCTAGTGTTTACATGTATATATATGTATGTATGCCATTTTCTGATAGGAACGTGAGGAATCATGATTGTGTTATGCTATTTTTTATATGTATATATGCATTTATGTATGTCATTGTCTGATATGGTCGTCAAGGATCATTTTTGTGGAGGAATGATTGTTTATGCATGTGAATGTCATGAAGAGGTTCCTTTTTTATGAGGAATCAAGTGGGAAGTGTAGCTCTAACATACAGATAAGGTCAGTATCATGTGGATATGAATTGATATTATGTGTTTATACTATGTTCATGTTTATGATATGGCAGGTAATGTTGAGGGATACATCACTGAATGAAAGTAGTCTGATCTATGACATGATCAGATATGCATGGATAGTGGAGATACATTAGAAGCTAGGTTTCTTGGTAGAGACATTATGGTCTTCAGATGTGCAGTACTGGTGTTGTGTACATGTTACATATGTATTATTGTGTACATATGGTGTTGTGTGGATGTTTCATATATAATTCTATGCGCATGTTGCATATGTGATATTGTGTACATATGGTGTTGTGTGAATGTTTTATATCGGTGTTGTGTACATGTTGTATATGCAATGTTGTGTACAAATGGATCTATGTACAAGTGGTGTGATGTACATGTTGTACATATGGTGGTGTGTATATATGGTGGTGTGTACATGTTGTACATGTGGTGTTGTTTGTGTGTGGCATTGTGTACATGTTTTACATGTGGTTTTGTGTTCACATGGTGCTGTGTACACACTGTGCAGGTAGTTTTGTGTACATGTGGTGCTATGTACACGTTGTGTGGGTGGTGTTGTGTACATCTGATGTTTTGTACACGTTGTGTAGGTGGTGTTGTGTACATGTTGTGCAGTTGTATTTGTGTACATCTGGTGTTGTGTACATGTTGTACACATGGTGATATGTACATATTGTGCATGTGCTATTCTGTACATTTTGTACATGTTGTGTTTTGTACATGTGGCACCATGTTATGTGTATGGTGTAATTGTCGTATCGTGACATGTGTATTTGTTGTGTTGTACCTTTGGTACATATATGTATTGAGTTGTATAGCGGGTGTGGGTGTATGTGTTGTGTTGTACACCGAGTATAGGTGTATGTGTTGTGTTTTACACCGGGTTTAGGTGTATGTGTTGTGTTTTACACCGGGTGTAGGTGTATGTGTTGTGTTTTACACCGGTTGTAGCTGTATGTGTTGTGTTTTACACCTGGTGTAGGTGTATGTGTTGTGTTATACACCAAGTGTAGGTGTATGTGGTGTGTTGTGTTAGAGTCGGAATATGCATTCTGCCATCAGTGATCGATTCATTTCATCATTTCTCATTTTAGGTGTCTCATTTTGAAATTTTAATATCATTCCATTAGGTCATGCTAAAAATTATTTCACTGATGGTAGCTTTCCTCAATAAAACTTCACTCCCCTTCAGAGAACCATATTTGCTGACTCACTCCCATGTCTCCTTGAGCATAATAATACCTATGAAAATTCTCATTTCACCATGTCTTGTCTCACTTAAAGTCAGTCATGGAAATCAGGTCTTAAAGTCTCAATAGGTCATTAGAGTTTTGTTTTTAAAGGTCATTACTTCATCAAAATAAAGTCATCAAGCATATGAGAGTGGCTCATAGAATTTTTATCTTCCTCTACAGAAGATCATCACTTTGTAACTATTCTATTTTTCAAGTTGTAATTATTTCAATGATTTTTATATCAAAATAACATTTTGATATAAAATCAAATATGTAATTTATTTTTTATTTTTCAAATGTAATTTTATGTTTTTATATGTAATAATTTATTCCCTAGCTGTCAATTCAATCATTCTTGCCAAACTAAAGCAAAGAAAATCAAACTCCATTAGTTGATCAACCTACAAAAGAAAAAAAGTTAGAAAGGTCAAAGAGTATCAGTGTCAAAGTTTGAGAAGAAAATTGAACATAAGGAAAGTGGGTAATTCAAATTAAAAATCAAATCCACTAGGTTATAAAGCCATTTAAAACCTCAATTCAAAGTCTATTTGTTTCATTCATCCTTCAGCAATCCTCAACAAAGGAGAAAATTCGCATTTTCAGAGAGAAAACAATCAAATTTCCAGGGACGTTGCACATTTGAGACAGTCGCTACGCATTTGAGGGAGTCGTTGCATGTTTGAGGGAAGTCGCTGCATTTTTTTCTGAATTTCTCAGACCATTTCACCTGGACGCTGCACATTTGGAATGGGTCATTGCGTGTTTGCAAGGGTCGCTGTGTGTTTGCACAGGACGTTGCGCCTTTGCTCAGAAAGTCAAAAAACTATCTTACAGCCTCCCACTCCATCAACCAATGCTAGATCTCTGTGTAGGTTTTCTTCAAAGCTCCATTGATCATTGAGTAAGCCCTAGACATTATCTCATTGATACATTTTGTGCCTTATAATCATTTGAAGTTTTTTTTAAGGAAGAAACCCTAGTTCTCATTTCAAGCCTATTCTCTAAACTGTTATATATTTCCCTTCCCATTTCCATGTATATTTTTCCATATCCCCATTCCTTAAAGAAATACCATTCCCAATAACCCTAAATCCTAGGGTTTTCACTAACCTAGGTTCCCATTCACATTCCCATTCCCTCCATTTCCCAAAACACTTCCTTTCACTTCACATTTCCTCCATTTCATTCCATCACCCTAGGGTTTCTACTTCAATTATGGATGAAAATTAGGAGGATAGAGGTACTAGTGAGGAACAAAGACGGAAGAAAAATCCATATAAAAAGGGAGGGAAAGTCATTAGACATGAACCAACAACCACTAGAGAGCTTATGGCATCTCCCCTCACTATGTCATGCTTTAAGAAAGTGGGATGTTTTGAATTTTGTGAAAATGTGCAAAAGATATAGTATCATCCTATGTTGACAAGATTGTTCATTTCCAATCTTAATGATAGACAGGTCACTCTTACCGGGGTTAATTTCACTATGTCCACTAATATCATCACAGCTGCATCAGGGATCCCAAATGTAGGAGAGAAATGGTTTAAAAAAGGAAACATCAATAATTTTTACTATGAGCCATATCTTAAACCAAGATACAAGGATGACAAAAAGACAATTTTTCCTTTCTCTCATATCCTTGACATATATGTCCCCATGATGAAAGTCATCATGAAATACTTCACCTGTGAGGGAAGGTTTTCTAGACTCTATTCCTATCATATCCGGCTCCTCATGCACTTTAGTAGAGTCAGAATGCTTCACATACCCTATTATCTCTCCCGTAGCATTAACAAAATGGCATATATTGCCCAAAATAGAGATTATGGTCATCAAATTCAGAATATTTTTCACCACTCCCTCATCAAAATGATAGTCATGTATCAGCTTTATCAATTGAACATTCCATGGGACACCTTCATATTCAATGAGATTTTTTCTACCCCACCTAGTCAGCATGACCAAAATGCCCCTTCATCATCTCATCCTCCCGCATCTATCCCTCCATCTTAGCCTGATGTTCATACATCATCACCAGGTCAGTTTCATTCACCTCATATTGAGCCTTCTTCTTCACCTTTCTATAACCCTAAATCATCATCACGCCATGATTCAAAGTCATCAAGCAGTGAGGAAGATATTGAGGCAGCATGAGCTAGTTTGGCTGAAGTTGAGCCATTTCTCAAAACTTACCAGAGAGGCTATAGGCATGTGTTTGATTCACTTGGAGTGAAAGGGGCCATGCCTTCTTCTTCAACACAATAGGTAAATAAAGGTAAGGAACAGGTGATAGAGCTAGTCATTGATGATAAGGAGGCCAATCATGAAACAGAGCAAGAGTTTCAGTTGATTGACCTAGGTGAGGAATATGAAGATAAAATCACCAATGTAGTAATTAAAGGCAAAGAGGCAAAGATTAGTGAACTTGAGACTAATCTTGAGAGGGCCAAATATCTGATTGACTTCCTTGAGCAATAAAATCAGTAGTTGAAGACCAAGCAAACCATCAATGAGGTGAAGTGTATCAAAGCACAAAGAGAGGAAGAAAAGGCTAAAGCCTTACTTGAGGAAACATTGGAAAGGTTTGGTGAACCTGATGATGAGGAGGATCAGCCTCCAAGATAAAGACCAAGGAATAGAGGGCAGGAAAGAGCTCTAGCCCTATAGAAACAAAGGGAAGTTAACCTAGCAGCCTAGCTCACACCAAATGAACAGCTTGCCCTGAAAATTAGCAAGAACAGGGAACCATGGCTTGATAGAGGCAATCTACATTTGGAGAAGTTTCTAGAGAAGGCCAACAAGTACAATGACTTGTTGAGGACTATTATGTGGATTAATCCCACTTGTGGACAAGAGCGATCTCCCTGGTATTCAACAAATAACTAGAAACAAACATCCATTTGGAAACCTTTTTCTATAAACTAATTGCAATTCAAAATTATTACAAGAAAAGAGAGAGGACATGCCCCTACCTTGAAATCCAACATTCGATGCGGCCTTTTATCCAGTCGCTCCAAAGAGGCTTCTCCAGTAAGTAGAACCTGCAATCAAAGACAAGACAAAAGAATCAAAGTATTTGCAACATATAATAATTTAAGAAGAGCTAATCCAACTTAGTGATCAAGGAGTCTAAGTATTGATGTCGTTCAATAAGCATAAGAACAACTAAATGAGAAAAAGAGATCCATATGTATTATCTTGAATAAAAAGAGTAATCTTACAACCTGATGCCTTGATGTCGTACAGATTTCTCCTAGGGTCCTAAACAATCATTCCTCCTTCAGTTTGATAAGCCTTCTTCTCTAAATACCAGCATAGATTTATGAACATAAGGGTGTGATCATTTTCATGCCAACAACAAATAGTGTAGAAAGTATTCACTCTTGGGAATTCTCTTCAGCAATTACCTTTACAATCTTACCATCTACAGTCTACATACATTCTACCCTTCAACCTAAAACTTGAGCTCAATTTATAGGGAAATGGAGGTAGTTTCAGTTCCATGAAGAGGGGGATGGATTCCTCTCATGAAGGTATTTGAGCTCCATGACCTAAGGGATAAGCTCCATGAGTGGAGGGATAGAGCTCAAACTGATCACGCTTCTAGAACCTTCCAGTTGGGAGAATATTAGACCAGATATGCTTCTAGAATTTACTTTTTCTTTTATTTGAATTTTTACGGGGGTCCGCAGGTTTTAGTAGCATAACGTACGAGGGTACCGCAGTTTATAGACCAAGTATCCGCGAACCTGCAGGAAAAAGCTAGAAAAAGCGCGGAGGTAGACTTTTAAGGGTTTTAAAGAGATTTTTTCCAATTCCAAGACTTGGTTTAGGAACATTAGGATTTTTGACTTCTAAGGGAGCACAATATAGGTAGTGATAGACCTATATTGATAGTCAAATTTCATGGTGACAAAATAACGTGTAACATATTGCCACCTAAAGTGCGAAGTCTAAGGTTATTCTGAAGAGTGAAGTGCTTTATCATTCCGAGGATTGGATTGGGGACACTGGTAGAAAACCTGTAAAATCATTCAATGCAAACATATATATATATATATATCATCGCTGAGGTAGGCATTCCCATACTTAGATCAAAACTAACTAAATGTTCTAGTACAAATATGATTTTATTATTACATCAAAAAGTGATGGCGATTCGGTGCAGGTGTTAAGAAGAGCTATTTAAATTTTGTTACTATGTTTTCTAATTCAGGAGGAATTTGTTCCTATTCCTTATTTCCACTCTCAGTCATCAAACTTTATTAAATCTGATTGATTAATTTAATAAAATGACATATGGAAGCTAAGTCCCCTTATCCTTCGAAAACATAATAATTCACTTTTAAACAATGTTTAAACCTTTTCGGAATGGTTTCCGGATTTCAAACTCTTTAATAAAACTCTATTGAATAAACCATCGGGTCCATAAATTTTTTTTTTAAACTCCACGCAAATACGGAGTGTGAACTTAGTCATATCTTCAACATATGATCGAACCGGCTATCGCATTCCACTGACGGCGCTTAATCCATCTGATCACACGAAGTTGGAGATATTTCCACCCAGGCGCGTGTCGCGATTCGATTCGATTGCGTTTGTTTCATAAAAAGAAACACTCGCACGCTGTGATCGAAAACGGTCGGTTTTTCACTTCTTGGTACGCAAACTTTTGTTTTCAATCGCGTTTGAACACGGATTTCTGCTGGTTTACCCTTCTCACTTCAGTTTCTCTGGAAACCTCCTTTCCCACTTTATAACTCAACAAATATAAATCAATTATCGACTATCCGATCTCAATCAAAGAAACCAGAATTTCTTTAAATTCTTCTGAATCCTTTACACAGAATTTAATCACACTCAAATTCTACATAGAAAGTATAAATCCAATGGATTTTCGAAGAGATAAAACCCTCCGGGAATTTTCCAAGCATACAACAAATAATTTAATTCTACAAAATTTATTAACTCAGAAGCAAAATCCTCTCAATCAAATCTTCTATGGTCCAAATTCGATTTTCTCCTTCTCAGAGGTTACATTTTATAGTGTTTTACATAACAGTCGACCTCTTCTTGAGGATCGAATTCTCATAACTTAGATAAAATCTTAATTACATAATATCTTCCTTAAATCTATCAACTGAAGACTAAATATACTGAATCTAATATAAAACAGTTCAATCTTCCTAGATACTAGTTCAACCCTATCTAGTAAAACTATAAATTGACAGCTAAAGGTACCAACACCTTTGCTTGTAATTTTTTTGGATTTTTGGAATAATTAATGAAGCCTTTTGTCTCTAAGCCTCATGCTCCTGCATCAGAATCTTGAGGACAAAAATCTTCATGGGCTCCTGTCCATGAGCTCCTCCACAGAATTGCCCAATTTTTGCAACATGGTTTCTGTCATCTAGGTAGCATCCTCAATTGGCTGATCCCTCCACTTGATCAAATATTGAAAATATTCTTGTCCTCTAGTCTTCTTAAACACTTTCTTGTCTAAGATCCTCTCTGGCTGTAATGTCTTTGCTGTGGGTAATTGTTTTACCCAGTCAATCTTTCCTCTGTCTTTTGGTCTGTCATCTATGCCACTATCTTCATATATGTACAAATCAGCAACATTGAATATTGGAGATATTCCAATATCAGATGGTAATTCAATTTCATAAGCATTTGCATAAAAATTTCTCAATATCCTGCATGGTCCTATCTTTTTGAATTTTAACTTGTTATACTCCCTCTTTGGAAATATTTATTTTCTTAAGTGTGCTAAAACCAAATCACCAACTTCAAAATTAACTTCTCTTTTTCTCAAATCTACTCTGTTTTTGTACTTGATGTTGTTTTCTTGTAGTTGTTGCTTTACCTATTCATGTATTGCTTGAATTTATGAAGCAGACTCTTCTCATTTCTGCTTTCCCCAAGTTCCTCAATTCAGATACTCCTCTTGGGTGCATTCCATAAACTATATGGAATGGACTCTACCCTGTACTTTTGTTAGGTGAATCATTATATGCATACTCTGCCTGTGGTAAAATATGATCCCATTGTTTAGGATGTTCTCCTGCAATACTTCTCAAAAGATTACCCAAACTCCTGTTCACTACTTCAGTCTGCCCATTAGTCTGAGGGTGATAAGCTGAGCTGAAACTTAGTTTAGTACCAAGCTTCTTCCACAATGTCCTCCAAAAATGACCAACAAATCTGGTGTCTCTATCAGAGACAATACTTTTAGGTAAACCATGTAATCTGACAATCTCCTTGAAAAAAAAATTGGCAACATGAGTAGCATCACTGGTTTTATAACATGGAATAAAATGTGCCATTTTTTAAAATCTGTCAACTACAACATAAATTGCATCATTCCCTCTCTGTGTCTTAGGCAATCCTAAAACAAAATCCATACTTACCATATCCCAAGGTCTGTCTGGAATAGGTAATGGAATGTACAAACCTGCATTTTGACTTTTTCCTTTTGCATATTGACAAATTTTACAATTCTTCACATACTTTTCCACTTCAAATCTCATCTTTGGCCAAAAATAAAAATGACTTAGTTGCTCATAAGTCTTATCAACACCAAAATGTCCAGCAAGTCCACCACTATGTTTCTCCCTGATTAAATTTTCTCTCATAGAACAATTTGGTATGCACAACTAATTTCTTTTGAACAATAAACCCTCTTGCAAGAAATAATCTAACCACTGACTTCTGTCTATCAAAATAGGATTACAACATGCTTCAAATGCTTCTTTGAAATCCAAATCTGTTTTATAGAGTTCTTTAAGAAAATCAAAACCTAACACTTCAATTTGACTTTCTTGAACAAGAATGTTTTTCCTACTCAAGGCATCAGCTACCTTGTTTGCTTGACCACTTATATGCTTCAATACAAAGTTAAAACTTTGAAGATATTCAACCCATTTTGCATGTTTTTGATTCAATTTAGGCTGTTGCATAATATACTGTAAAGCATGATTATCTGAATATAGCACAAATTCTTTAGACATTAAATAATGTCTCCACTTCTTCAATGACTGTACAATTGCATAAAATTCCTTGTCATAAGAAGAGTACTTCCTCCTTGTCTCATTCAGCTTCTCACTGAAATATGCTACAGGTCTATCTTCTTGACTTAATACAGCTCCAATAGCTTCCCCACTGGCATCACATTTTACTTGAAATGGTTTATTAAAATCAGGCAAAACTAAGACAAGTTTCTCAGTTATCTTTTGCTTCAAGAACTGAAAATTCCTTTCAGCTTCAGCAGTCCACTTGAATGGTTGTTTGTCCTTCTTTATGGTTTCAATGATAGGTGCATTGATCTTACTAAAATTCCTTATGAATTTTCTATAAAAACTAGCAAGACCATGAAAAATTCTTACCTCAAAAACACTTTTAGGTGAAGGCCACTCCACAATTTCCTTTATCTTCTCTGGATCCATTTTTAATCCTTCAGCAGAAACAACAAAACCTAGATATACCAATTCTTCTTTCATGAATGAACATTTCTTTAAATTTACCAGTAACTTCTCTTGATGTAACTTCCTTAAGACATAATTAAGATGTCTCAGGTGTTCTTCCTTTGTTTTGTTGTAAATTAATATATCATCCATATATACTATTGCAAATTTACCAATAAATTCCTTCAATACTTCATTCATAAGCCTCATAAATGTACTAGGTGCATTTGATAAACCAAAAGGCATTACCATCCATTCATACAATCCCTCATTTGTTTTAAAGGTTGTTTTCCATTCATCTCCTTCACTTATCCTAATTTGATGATACTCACTTTTCAAATCTAGTTTTAAAAAATATCTTGCTCCACTCAAACAATCCATCAAATCTTCAATTCTAGGTAAAGGAAATCTATACCTAATTTTTATCTTGATAATTTCTCTTGAATTAGTGCACATTCTCCAACCTCCATCTTTCTTCGGACTTAATACTGTAGGTACTACACAAGGACTCAAACTTTCTCTTATCAAACCTTTGTCAACCAATTCCTGCACTTGCTTTCTGATTTCTTCATTTTCTGTAGGAGTCATTCTGTAAGCTGCTTTGTTTGGTAAATTTGATCCTAGAATCAAATCTATCTGATGGTTGATTCTTCTTACAGGTGGTAATTCATCAGGAAAATCATCCACAATAATATCATAATAGTTCTCCAACATTTCTTGAATTTCAATTGGCAAATCAGAAATTTTAGTAGAAGTAAATACTACCTTAGGTTTGCAAAATAAAGCAAAATTTACCTCATCATCTTCAATTTGCTGCAAGTATTCTTTTCCACTCAACAATAAAGCCTTTGGATCAGACTTTTTACTTGATGCATCTTCTTCTTCCATAGGTAACAATGTTTGATTCATACCATCTTTGAAAAACTTGTAAGTGTTTCTCTTTCCATCATGTACTGCTGCTCTGTCATATTGCCAAGGTCTACCCAGCAATATGTGACACACATCCATAGGCATCACATCACACATGATTTTATCTTTGTAACTGCCCATTTGCAATTCTATTTCACATTGTTCCTTTACTATCAGTTGATGTCCCTTCTGAAGCCATGACACCTTGTAGGGTGTTGGATGTTCCCTTGTCTTCAATTTCAACTTCTCTATCACCTCTATAGAGACCAAATTATCTGTACTGCCACTATCAATTACCAATTGACAGCATTTCCCTTGAACTTTGCACACACTTTTGAACAAAGTCTTTCTCTATGTTGGTTCGGCAACTTCCTTTGTTTGTTTTAACAAAACCTTGTTAACCACCAAAGATTCTCCTTTCTCTGGCATAATTTATTTCTCTGTTACAGGCAACTTTGCTGCTTCTTCTTCAATCTAAGCAACAATTGCATTTCTATGATTTTTCCCCACATTCTCTGGACATTCATAGGCTCTATGTCCTAATTTGTTACATATGTAACATCTGACTTCTCTTCCTCTATTTCTGCCTCCTCTTCCTCTATAAGGACTCCTTCTGCCACTTGTATCACCTTCTATGGGTGCATACTGAGGTGAGCTGCTGCTAGCTCCATCTCTTGGTGTTGTAGATCTTCCTCTACCACGTTGACTTCCTCTTCATTGGAAAGTACCTCTTCCTTTGGAAGATTTCTTTCTTATGAGTTTCTCTTCAGCTTTTAAGGCCATTTGGTAAGCCTCTTCCACTGTTTTAGGAGACAATATACTTATCTCATCTTGAATCTCCATTCTGAGACCATTTATGTACCTGGAAATCTTCTCTGTTGTATCTTGAATTTGTCCTGCTCTTATGCTCACTTTGTAAAATTCTTCTGTGTATTCTTTTATTGTCGTTAATCTCTATCTAATATTCTACATTTGTCTAAATAATGAAAGCTGATAATCACTAGGAAAAAACTTACCTCTCAACTTTGCTACCATTCTGTTCCAATTCTTGATTGGCTGCTTACCAACCCTCCTTCTTTCTGCTTGCACTCCATCCCACCAAAGTGTTGCATGTCCTTTTAACCTTGTGACAACAAACTTAACTTTTTTTTCTTCACCCATCTCTTCATAATCAAAGCATTTATTCATTTCATTGATCCATTCTATCAACTCTTCTGGATTCAATCCTCCTGCAAAAGCTGATACTTCAAGTCTAGGTTTGGATGTAGATCCTAAAACTGATTTAAAGAATCTCATCTCAGGAGTAAGCTCAACATTTTTTTCTTCTTCTTCTTCAGCTTCAGGTTCACTGACATCTTCAGGATCTCTCTGTTGTCTTGCTTCCATTGCTTCCAATCTAGCTTGAATCTGCTGCATAGTCTCTAGTACTTCAGCATTTGCAACTGGTCTACCTCTTCTTCTACCAGCACCACCTCCTCTACCAAGTCTAAAAGCCATGCTGGATTTCTTTTTCTGACTTTTGGAAGCTTTTTCAGTGTCTGGAAAATGCTCTGAAGACTGCTCTGATACCACAATGATGGCAGTGTGGGTGCAGGCGTTAAGGAGAGTTGTTCAAATCTTGTTACTATGTTTTCTAATTCAGGGGACTTGTTCCTACTCTTTATTTCCACTTTTGGTCATCAAACTCTATTTAAATTTGTTTAAATTGTTTTAATAAAATGACCTTTCTGATATCCCACACGGAAACTAAGCCCTTTTATAATTTGAAAACATAAGAATTTAATTTTAAACAATGTTAAACCTTTGGAAATGGGTTCTGGACTTCAAACACTTTAATAAAGCTCTGTTGAATAAACTGTCGGGTCCATACCTTTTTTTAAAACTCCGTGCAGCTTCCGATGCGAACACCGTCAGCTCTCCAACACATATGATCGGACGGCTATCGCATTCCAATAGCCCCGGTGCTTTATCAACCCAAAGTCATGCAAAACTGGTGGTATTGCCACCGTGATGTGTCACCCTTTTATTTGATCGCGTTCAAATAAACGAAACCACTCACTCCCAAAAGCGATGCGACCACAGTGACTGGTTTTTCAAAAACCACTGAACCTACAAATTTTCATTTTTTATCGCGTTTGACATGGATTTTTCTGTTGGTCCTTTGTGTTGTCCTTCTCACACTGTCTCAACCCTTTTCCTCCCCGTAACTCAATAAACATAGATCAATTATCGAATATCCAATCTCAAGCCAAAAAAACCAGAATTTCTTCCAATTCCTCTGAATCCTTTACACAGAAGTTACTTACATGTAAATTCTACACAGAAAACATAAATCCAATGGATTTTCGAAGAGATGAAACCCTCCGGGAATTTGCCAAGCATATGACAGATAAATAAATTATGCAATTTTATTAAATCAGAGGCAAAACCCTCTCAATCAATTCTTCTACAGCCCAATTCGATCTTCTCCTTCTCAGAGGTTACATTTTATAGTGTTTTACATAACAGTCGACCTCTTCTTGAGGATCGAATTCTCCTAATTTAGATAAAATCCTAATTACATAATATCTTCCCTAAATCTATCAACTGAAGGCTAAATATGTTGAATTAAATCTAAAACAGTTCAATCTTCCTAGATTCTAGTTCAACCCTATCTAGTAAAACTGTAAACTAACAGCTAAAGGTACCAACACCTTTGCTTGTAATTTTTTTTTTTGGATTTTTGGAATAATTAATGAAGCCTTTTGTCTCTAAGCTTCATGCTCCTGCATCATCATGGAGCCTCATTCTATTTTTTGATCCACATATGTTACTACATCAACCCCTCGGATGTCTACTTGTGGTTGTGACTAGCCCTAATTCCAATCAGCAATTCATGGCTAGTCTTCTGACACCACTGGTAGGCCTCAAATCAGATACAATGACTCCTCGAGGCACTCTGGATCTACTCTCTTTAGCTCTGCCCAACTCTTGAATGCCCTTCTTGAAGCCTGCGGCTAGATCCCTCTTTCCTGCGGCCTAGAAAAACATATTTCAACGCTCTTCTAGTGCTCGAACCTCAGTGTTATCTTAACACTAACAAAGATCGACCCTTCAGCCTCCTTTAGGACAAATAACTTGAATTGGCTTCCAAAGAACAAATATACTCGACCTTCTTTCTAGGATAGTTCTTGCACAAGTGAAGTCACTTTCCAACTTGTGTCATTAGGCCTCTCTTTACGTCTCCTATTTATAATTTTGCATTAGGTTACTTAAGGAACCCTTGTTCCTTTAGGGTTTTACGCACTCAACCATTTAACAATTAATTAGAATAAGCAATTAATTAACTTGGGTCTCAAGCCGACAAAATTGGGTCAAAACCCCAACCACTTGGGTAACATGCCCAACCAACTAAATTTTGGTGGGTTTTCTCTTCTAAAAAATACCTTTTGAGCTACCCAAATTCCAACACCATTTTGATGCAAAATGTTGTGTTTCACATGGAAAAATTCTGTTTTGTTGATTTATAAAGATTTCATATCTTGGGTTCAAACTTCAATTCCAAGTATAATTCTTAAAAATTAAAATCTATTCAAATGGTAGTTCAATTTGGTCACCTTAATTTTGTGAATAATACTAGGTATGAAAAGCTATACTATTTGATATTTATACATTTAGATATTGATGTATCATTGTCAAGTAACTTATTTCTTCATTTTATGGACAGGTTATAGGATGAGGATGCTTAATGCATTGGAAAAATTTAAGCGCTCTGAAACGGGGGGCATGTTTATTAATTCATGCTTCGTACATGGCCAATCAGAATTTCAAGACACATGGTTTGCATCGAACTCTCCAATGATAAATAACAAGGTAATTCTACTTAAATAGTACAAAGGTTATTTTTGGTTAGTAAAGGATTCAATTGACCTTTACTTTTTCCAACTTTTAAGGATTCTATTCATTTTGATTAAGCATTATAATATGTAACCACAACCACATAACAGTTTTGATCTTGCAATTTTTGCATGAGAACCATATTGAGTTATCTTACACGTTGGATTAAATTGCATTAATAGAGAATTTATCATTTAATGGATGTAATGCAATATAATATATAACCATATTTAAGTTTATTTTCCAAAAATTAGAGTTACGAAAAGATGTGTTATCACCAAAAAAGTGCTCAACTAAGCCATTTTTCCACTAGGATGATCAAAATACGCCAAGCAATATGGTTTTACACATTAAAACCCACTTTCATCTTAAGAAATAATTTAGAGAACCATTTTCCTAAATTATTTATGAAAATGAGCCAAAAACCCATAGGAATAATTAAATAAATCACAATTTATTTATTACTCCCTTGAAATAATTATTAAATCACTATTTATTAATTATTTCTAACCACATTGCCTAGAAATTACTCTACACATTTCTCCTATGAAGTAATTATTAAATCAATATTTAGTAATTATTTCCAACTAACCTTGATCATATCTCCTTGAAGTAATTTATAAATCATTTTTTAATTACTTTAACCTATTTTATTAATTAACTCAATCAATCATTATTTTTTGAGTTAGTTTACTAAATAAATATTTTTGACCATTTCATTAATCTTTTTCTCTCCTAAATTAAAATATAATAAAATACTCTTAACCGTTAGATCTTGATTTCATCTAATAATATTTTATTATTTGACTAGATCTAGATCTATCCTAGCATTTTATTATAAATAGAGAGGTTTTTCCTCACTCTCTACACATGACACATGATCATAATCATCATCGTCACTCTGTTCTCATCACTCAAGAACTCTCCCATTGAGTTTTACCAACATTCTTCATTTGCTCATTGCAACTAGAGAGAGATAAAGCAACCACAGAAAGTGTAGCCACTCAAAAGGACCCATCCTACAAAGGAGGACATTATAGACCCATGTCTATGCTCTTCTCCAACAGATGTTTTCAATTATAATAAAATCAAAATCTTTCCATTGGGTCTATTTCTATTTTTGTTGGCGTATGTTTTTCAGTGTTTGTAGTCTTTCTTGCAGTAGAAAATTCAGTGCTGGAAGGAAGAGAAATAGCACACTGAAGTAGATCCAGAATTCTCCAGTATGGCCATGGAATGATTTGATATGTAGGGTTCTTCAAAGTTGTCTTCCAGATGTTGGAAATACTAAGAGTGGCGGTGAATCAGTGTTTCTTAGCAATTAGCACTTTAATAATTTTTTTCAGACCATTAGTTAATCTTCAGTTATTATTATTATTATTGTTTAGTAAAAGCACTAAACAACAATGCAAAAATAGAGACAATAGGCACAAGATTTTTAGTTGGAAAACCCCCTCCGGGTCGAAAACCACCGAACATTTTTCTAATAAATTCTTTAATCTTCAGCCCCAACTAAAAAGAAAGCTATGACTTCCTAAACTCTAGAAAAGCATTCTTCTCCAGCTCTTGCTAGAAGGACGCCCAAATGCCCTAGTTTTTTCAGCAATTAGCTGAAAGAATGCCCTAACACCCAAGTGAGCCACAACTCACCCTACCACCACCCTACCACTATGAAGTATTTACAGGCCCCAACCTGAAGGCGATTTCATTCCCCTGTTTGACACCACCCTATAAAGACAAAAATTAAATACAAAAGTGTGGACTCCCGTACCAGGGGCAATGATCAACGTTACAATGATATGTCAATGATTTTCTTTGACACACTAAGACCTAAACCCTTGTCCCAACAAACTAAGAACTCCTGTCTCAACAGCAAAGCAAAGCCCTTTTCTCAAAACAAATTTACCTTCTTCAACTCTAGGAAATGACACAGACTCTTTACAAAATTTGGGCTCCTGAATTTGCGACAATACCCAATTATAATGATGTACACTGCTTGACTTTAAATTACAAAAGGACTCTAGGATAGACTCTTTACAATATGTATACAAGATTCTTGTGCCAATTTTTCTTGTTGGTGAACCTTGCTGTTGCTCTGTTTATATTGTCGTCACTGCTTCTGCCCTCTACTATTCTGATTCCTTTGCTCTGTCCCTTGAGTGATGTTCCTTGAACTATTCTTCCTAAGGGTCTGCTTCAACTTTGGATGTCTTAAGCCAACTGTACCTGCAAGCAAGAATAGTACCAAGGTGAATCCCAATACCAAAAGAGAAATAAAACATATGAACCCCTCAACTAAAACACTTACCTTTGCCTGCAATAAAGAGCTAGTACAACAACATAAAAACATACCTGAGGTACTCAACCTGATCTCCCACCTGCAACAAAAGACACATTACAGTTTTAATGCAACAAAAATATGAGCACAGCGATAATTACCTGGACCTTGCTTGATGCCACTGACTTATCTTGATGTTGTGATAAAAAGAGTGCCACAGGACTGAACCAATGAAGCTGGACTTTATTTCACAACCAGGCCTAAACATTAGTCCTAACCATACCTAATAATTAGCTCAACCAAATTTCAGTTAGCGTAAACATGGGCCTAAACCAAACTGAGATCCAATACAAATTGTAATAGAGACTATCTTCTATTCGTGCCACTGTTCATTGCTGTAGGTCTCCCTTTTATTTGAACAATATCTAACATCTTTACTTGACTGTTTCTAACAACATAAATGCTCAGAATGTGTTCCTTAATGAGGGCTGAGAATCTTTAATGAATTTTTGTTCCATTAACAGTGCCAAGATGTTCCAAACTAGGGCTGCAACTAGATCTGCACAAACATTCATTATTTTGTGTCCATCAAGCTTGCAATAGATGCCGTAATGAAGGGTCGAGGTCACAAATATGAGGAATAGGGAGAAGCCAAAAAACCAGTGTACCCAAGTAACCTTAATCCTTCGCTTTAAAATGATGCTTGGACCTGCAATAAAAGGTGCCCAAACGAATCCCAAGCAAGAATAAGACAGAAATTAAAGTGAAATATCACAGGGCTTCTTGGTGATGGAGTCCTCCTTCGTTGTGCTGTAAGCTTCAGAATTCTCATGCCCTAGAAAGGCCGAGAATATATGCTTCTCCTGCAATAAATCCTTGCCCAACGAATCCAAAAATTAACCCTTTCTTATGATACAACACTTCTTCCACAGGTAGTCGAAGATATTTCAGAGAGATATTTCCAAGACAGATCATTAAGTTCATATATTGATAATCGTTTAGGTGTCCTTTTATAGATTTATGAAGAGCCGTTAGAGGACATTTGGAGGGCTTATTAAGTTAGAGGTTGGAGTAAAAGAAGATTATTTTCTTAACTAAATAATAAATCATTTGACCATTGGGTGTTCTTCTTAATGTACGTTGAAGGAGTAATTCTAAATATATTTTAAAATATGTATCTTTTTATTCTAAGGTAAGTGAATCACTTTAATATTCTTCCTTGGACCACCAAAGTTTTTCTTCTTAGTATGAGCAGCGAAGGCAGCATTTCATTCATTTTCATATTCCTTCGTCCTTGTCTCTTCTTGTACTGATCTCGATAGTACTTTGTCAAAATTAGGTATCACATTGTTATTGAGAATGGTAGTATTGAATACATGCCATTCAGATGAGAGACCTCCAAGTGCGGTGAGAACTATCTCTCGATCAACTATTGTCTTCCCAATAGCTAGAAGATTATTCCTGATTTCGGTGAGCTTCAGAAAATATGATTGAACAGACTCATCCCTGCCTTTCTTCAAATTCTTCAATTGATTCTTGAAGAATAGGAGTTCATTCGCATTGTTGGCCTTGAACATGTGGACCAACTTATCATACATCTCCTTGGATGTGCCCAACTTAGAGATGTAGGCAACCAGACTCTTATGAATTGAGTTCCTAATCATCAACTTTGCTTTGATTTTGTAAATTTATGCAGATGTTCTATGCTTGATGCAACTTTACTTTCTCTTCAATTTCAGATAGCAATCACATAAACAATAAAGTAAAATGCTGATAGAACATACCAGTGGATCGACAGAAGACAAGCTAAAAATATATATATATATATGTGTGTGTGTGTGTGTGTTGGTGCGTTAAGGCAATTAGCATGATGCTTCAACCAGCAAAGTCTTATCAGTTAGCCAGCCTAGTATGTGTCACATCACCCTCATCAAACAATCCAAGTCAACCAAAGTCAATACAACCCAAAAAGTCAACGTTGTCTAGAAAGTCAACGTAGAACAAGAGCAAGTCAAAGTCAATGCAGCACGGTCAACGATCAACCTTTGACCTCGGTTCTTGTGCCAAAGAGTACATACTGCAAAAATTGAAGTTTGTGCCAAAATTCAGCTCCATTTGACTATGCATTGACCAAAGTCAACATTGGTCAAACCTGCGGTGGAAGCCCTAGCTGTAGCAAAAAAGTCAACGTCCTTCTCCCACGTGTGAACAGAAGATTCCCTCCAAGTAGCTCGAATCAATTAGAAGAGGAGAGAGAATAATGTGTGATGTGTTGAGTGAAAATGTCCTCCAACATTGACTAATATATATCCATCAGTGAGGGTGTGTGACACATTTGCTGGGTGTGTAAAAACTTTAGGCCGACCTGCACATATTTTGAATAGATTAAAATAAATTCAAAACAAATGTTCTACTCATCAGATCAAGATGATCTTTAGATCGATCTTGCACCTCTCCAAAAGGGGAACCCAATAAAAATATTGGTATCTTCATATGAGCATCACAACATGGAGTTTGGACCTAGTTGTCCAAATTAACACTCCCTCTCAACTAGGGAGAACTCCATCCGCCTGTGCAATCCAAACATCTTGCGTCATCCCACCGTAACTTGCTTTGCTAGCTTATTTATTTCAGAAGAGAAGTGGGTCACTCACAAAGACATCATTCTCGGCTGACAGATTCAACCCAGAGGTCCGTCACCTCACTTTAGTCAACTCACTTTATAATAAAGTGTTCTTTTTCCTAGTAGCTTGACGTTGTAACTTAGAGAGGGGGCCTTGGGGGTCCACGTGGATATGATGGAGGAGACATAAGGTTAACCCAAGGTAAACTGCGCAGATCCAGGGTGAGTTGAGTTTTGGAGGGAGATTGGTGTTATAAAAGGAGAGGCTCTCACCTCATTTGATCATTCATGATTTGATATTCTTATTGTTAGCTAGACTCTTGTCTGCTTCAGCACGCCGGTTGTTTAGTCGGTCTGCAGCACTGTTTAGTGCACGAGTGTCTCCGGTCGGAGATCTCACCCTTAGCCTCGGGGGACAGTGCCTGCCCTGGTAAGGTTTTTCTGGTTTCACCCTTAGCTTCGGGGGACTTCGAGTGCCCGCCCTAGTGAGGTTTGTTCTGAGTACACTTTTCAGTTCCAGCAGTGAAGCAGCAGCAATTTCTGAAGTATATCTGAGGAGGAGGAAGCCCTCTTGTGGCTGCGCAGAGGAAGAGGAGGAAGGACGCTGATTCTTGAAGGAGAAGGACGCTGTCTCATCTGGAAGGAGGACGCTGTGCCTTTCAGGAGGGAAGGACGCTGTCCAAGGAGGACGCAGTCCCAGTCTGGCAGAGAAAACGCTGTTTTGGGAGGCAGAAGGACGTTGTCTAGCCCTAGAGTGAGGACGCTGTCCATTTCTGGAGGTAAGGGTTGCAGATCTGAAGGTTTATTGCTAGATCCAGTTGTGGGAAGGATAGATCTTGCAGATCTAGTCTTGTATGTTGCAGATCTGGTCTTGTATGTTACAGATCTGGAGGTTTAGCACTAGATCCAGCTGGAGGAGTGACAGATCTGAAGAGATATTGATAGATCTAGTCCAGATCTGAAGGGATAATACCAGATCTAGCCCTAGAGGCTGTAGATCTGAGGAGAAAGTTCCAGATCTAGTAGAGATCTGAGGGTTTGGCATCAGATCTGATATTGGAGGACGCAGATCAGGGAGAGAAAGACGCAGATCTGATTGGAGGCTTCAGGAGGGACGCAGATCTGAGGAGCAGGTTATTGTGAGAGGGGCTCATCAGCGTTTTCCAGCATTCAGCAGCAGGTTCATCTGTCTGGAGGGTTGAGGGGCTTGTGCTTCACCTGTTTCTGCGCTGCCACTAGCAGAGACAGCGTTTTCCATCTGTGAGGGTTTGCAGCTTGAGATCAGCCCAGTTCCAGCGCAGTCCATCTCCAGTCTTCAGAGCAGCTAGGACGCTGTCCTTGTTGCAGCCATTTTCTTGTATGGGAGGGTCATCACTTGCCTAGGGCAAGGATAGGTGCACTGATTCTGATTTCTTGTACTCCTCTCTATGTACTTTCTGATTAATAAAATGGCTCAGATTCTGGTATTACAGGTGTCTTGATTCAGTGAGCTGGTTTAGTATTGTATTTTCTATATCTGTCTGGCATATTTCTGTTTATTACTGGTTATTTCCCTTTGGGGATATTACAGTGGTATCAGAGCTTAAGATCTGGCTCAGCCTGTGGTGCTAGCAATCTATGGCACCTAGGGGTCGCCCTACTCTCCTCGGGGGAAGTGATTCTGATTCAGATACAGAACGGAGGAATCCAATGGAGGCCATGTTGGCAAGGTGGACTGAGAAGTTGACTGAGAAGATGGATGCAAAGATGGATGCATTCATGCAGGAGGTAACTAAGAAGGTTGCAAAAGGGACGCAGAAAGAGCCCCTTAGAGTCTTTCAGGTAGGAGAAGGATCGGGAGCGTCTAGTTGCATACCAGATGCTATTCCCATTGGGACAGCGCAGAAGACCAATTCCATGGACACGCGACCTACCATGCCTACTTTTCCGGTAGAGGAAGTGGAGCAAACGGCATCAAGAGATGAGGGTCCCGATCTTCATGCAGTTTGGTTTGCAGATTGGCGAAGCTTGGGGCAGGAATTCATGGATGCTCTCCCTTTCAATCAGTATCTACAGTTCCGAAGCGGCAGTAAGCCTCATGATCGAAATAAGGGACGGGGTTCCCACCGTGATAGTAACCGTGCAGCCAGCAAATTTCATTTGCCGATGTTTGATGGGTCACCAAAGACCACAGCCAGGTCTTGGGTGGAGAAACTAGACCTCTATTTTCAGCTTAACCAGATGCTAGAGAAGGAGGCCATTAAGATGGCTGCATTACATCTAGAGGGTGAGGCCCAGAACTGGTGGTTTCATGGGTTGACAACACTGGGGCATTCCACAGTGACTACATATGCTGAGTTCACCAGGAGGGTGGTGAAACGTTTTGATCAGAAGGACCCAGATCAGCCTTTCCTCGAGCTGACCAAGCTCAAACAGACAGGTAGTGCAGAGGCGTACATCTCAGACTTTTTGAGGGTTTCAGTGATGGTACCTGACATATCAGCAACTCGGTTGATCACGATGTTTGTAGATGGGCTGTCAGAACCACTTCGTGGTCTAGTCCGGTCGAACAAACCGGCTACCCTTCAGGATGCTATCAGTAGGGCCCGTGACCTACAAGATGTCTTGCCTAGGACTCGGCCACCTTATACCCAGAGACAGGCTTTCCAGCCTAAGGGTAAGGACACGAGGGTTCCGCCTCCCAAGGCGAATCCCGGACGAGGACAGTATGATGATGAGGCTAGGAGAGAGCTGAGACGGAAGCGATTGTGCTTCACCTGCCAGGAGCCATGGGCACCGGGACACAAGTGCACAGCAGGGAAGGCACATTTCATAGAGGTCTTCTCCGAGGGCAGTGGAGAAGAGGATGAGTTGGATGATGAGGAGGCAGGAGAGTGTTATGCAGCGCAGAGTGCTTTACCGCCTCCGCCACCCGATGCAGGAGAGGCATCATTTGCACCTACTGGGGGATCTCTAGCAGCATTACGAGGAGTCCCCAAGTATCTGACATTGCGCGTACGTGGGACAGTGCGGGGACAGCGTGTCTCAGTTCTAGTTGACAGTGGGGCCACCCACAATTTCATCGATGCCCAGATGGTCGCACAGAGAGGCATACCCACGGAGAGCTTCGAGGGGTTTTCTGTTTTGGTCCCAGGAGATCAGACCATGGCTTGTGCTCGATATGTACCAGAGTTATCGGTGACGATGGGCACCTATACTTTGACTGATCACTTCTTTGTGGTGGACATTCCGGACACCAATGTGATATTGGGAGTGCAGTGGCTTATCACTCTAGGGAAGGTTACAACAGATTGGAAGGCCTTGGAAATGGAGTGGGATGATCCCAAGACGGGAAGGCATGAGAAGATCCGAGGGCAGAACACATATCCGCCCCAGACGGTATCGGCACACAGCATGGATGCGACATTCCGCAGGGGAGATATAGAGTGGGCAGTCGAGCTGCGGGCTTCAGAGATAGTAGATACGGGTAGGGCGGTGCACCCGGATCTACAGACTCTTCTCGACAGGTATGCAGTAGTTTTTGGAGACATTCCACCAGGACAGCCACCAGATCGGGGGTTTGAGCACACGATCGAGTTGGAGCAGGGGATACAGGCAGTGATCACCACCCCTTATCGGCATCCCAAGGCCTATCGGGATGAGATAGAGCGGGCCATTCAGGAGCTGCTGGCCCTTGGACACATTCGACCCAGCACCAGTCCCTTCGCTTCTTCAGTAGTGCTGGTGAAGAAGAAGGATGGCACATTACGCATGTGCATTGATTACAGAGCTCTGAACAAGAAGACTTTGAAAAACAGGTACCCCATTCCCCGGATCGATGAGTTGATGGACGAGTTGAGAGGAGCACGATTCTTCTCAAAGATTGATTTGAGGTCCGGGTACCATCAGATACGCATGAGGGAACAGGACATTCCCAAGACTGCTTTCAGGTGTCATTATGGGCACTTTGAGTTTTTGGTTATGCCATTTGGACTGACCAATGCACCTGCCACTTTTCAGTCTTGCATGAACCATATCTTCAGGGATCATCTGAGGAAGTTCGTGCTAGTTTTCTTTGATGATATTCTCATATACAGCTGGACCTGGGAGGAGCACCTCCAGCACATTGAGACGGTCTTGCGCATTCTGGAGGAGCAGCAGTTCTTTGCCAAACTCTCCAAGTGTGAGTTTGGGGTGACAGAGATGTTGTATTTGGGACACATCATAGGAGTGGACGGAGTGCGAGTCCATGACGAGAAGATCCGGGCTATCAGGGACTGGCCAGAGCCGCGGAATGTGACAGAGTGTAGAGGGTTCATTGGTATCTGTACTTACTACAGGAAGTTTGTCAAGGGCTTCTCACAGCTTGTTGCACCCCTCACAGAGCTGACGAGGAAGGGGGCATTCAGTTGGACGGATACCGCCCAGCGAGCTTTTGATAAGCTCAAGGAGGTGATGAGTAGTTGTCCGGTGCTGGCATTGCCCGATTTTACTCAGCCCTTTATCCTAGAGTGCGATGCATCGGGGGAAGGGATTGGAGCAGTTTTGATGCAGGAGGGTCATCCGATTGCATTCGAGAGCCGGAAGCTCCTTCCACATGAGAGACTTTATCCTATCTATGATAAGGAGATGTTGGCCATCATGCATGCATTGGCCAAATTCCGGCAGTACTTGGTAGGCGGCAGATTCAGAGTCAGGACAGATCATAACAGCCTGAAGTACTTTCTGGAGCAGAAGCAGTTATAGGAGAGGCAGCAGAAGTGGATCAGCAAGATCCAGGCCTACGATTTTGACATAGAGTATGTCAAAGGGAAGAACAATGTGGTAGCAGATGCCCTTTCCCGTAGACCAGCCACATTATCCCTCATGAGCTTGGACGCTGATTGGAAGGCTCGACTACTGGTTGAGTATTCCAAGGATAGATTTGCATGCGAGGTGTTGGATGGACAGGTAGCTGATAGCAGATACAGGGTGGCAGATGAGGTCATCTATTACAGGGATCGGATCTTCTTGACTGAGGGATCTCAGCTCAAGGAGAAGATACTCCATGCCTCTCATGATTCACCATTGGCGGGCCGTCAGGGGTTCACCAAGATGTACAGGGCCATCCGGGAGAGATTTGCATGGAAGGGCCTCAAGGAGGACGTACTCCGGCATGTCAGGGAGTGCGAGGTTTGCCAGCGGAACAAAGGGGAGATGAACCATCCCGCAGGGTTGTTACAGCCGCTTCCCATTCCTGAGGGGAAGTGGGAGAGTGTCTCGATGGACTTCATCACAGGTTTGCCCACAGTGCAGGGCAAGGACTGCATCTTCGTAGTAGTTGACCGGCTAACGAAGTATGCTCACTTCTTTGCCATTTCGGCACACTACACAGCAGCGCAGGTGGCAGAGTTGTTTTTTCGGGAGGTTTTCAGATTGCATGGTCTACCCAAGACCATTGTTAGTGACAGGGACAGCCGCTTTATGGGTGGATTTTGGCAAGAGCTCTTTCGACTAGTAGGGACTGAGTTGACACCGAGCACCAGCTATCATCCCCAGACGGACGGGCAGACAGAGATAGTTAACAAGTGGCTGGAGGGCTACTTGCGTAACTACGTCGGTGGGCAGCAGCGAGCGTGGCTGAAATGGCTACATCTGGGCGAGTACTGCTACAACACAACCCATCATATGTCTATCGGCATGACACCGTTTTATGCGTTGTATGGATATCATTCCTTGTCTTTTGTGGATGTGATGTTTGGGGTTAGCAGGGCTCCACGAGCCAAACTATGGATCCAAGAGAGCCAAGACATCCTTCGGACTCTCAAGGACAACATAGCCACCGCACAAAATCAGCAGAAATTATATGCAGACAGGGGCCGAGTGAAGAGACACTTTGAGGTAGGGGATTTGGTCTACCTGCGGTTACAGCCATACCGCCAGTCTTCACTCAAACAGAAGGGGGCAGAGAAGCTTAAGCCTCGTTTTTATGGACCATACGGGGTGATTCGTAGGATCGGACAGGTTGCATATGAGTTGGAGTTGCCCCAAGGCAGCCGGATTCATAACATTTTCCATGTATCATGCCTGAAGAAGGCACTGGGCCAGCATGTGACAGTCACCGGGGAGCTACCTCCGACAGATGATGAGGGGCACTTGGTATTACAGCCAGAGGCCATTATTGACACCAGGGATAGACAGTTGCGTAGCAGGAAGATCAGAGAGTTCCTGGTGAGATGGAAGAATCTGCCAGATGAGGATGCCACTTGGGAGGATGAGAAGATCTTGCAGCATCCCTCACTTCAGTTGCTTGAGGACAAGCAACGTTTTGCCGGGGGAGACTGTAATATTCCCAATTAGCTTTGCTAATTGGAATATTGCGTTTTTGTGTTATTTTGCTGCTTTAGATAGGAATAATAAATAAAGTGAGAAATAAGAGGGGTCACCTCACTTTAGTCACCTCACTTTATAATAAAGTGTTCTTTTTCCTAGTAGCTTGACGTTGTAACGTAGAGAGGGGGCCTTGGGGGTCCACGTGGATATGATGGGGAAGGCATCAGGCTAACCCAAGGTAAACTGCGCAGATCCAGGGAGAGTTAAGTTTTGGAGGGAGTTTGATGTTATAAAAGGAGAGGCTCTCACCTCATTTGATCATTCATGATTTGATATTATTATTGATAGCTGGACTTCTGTCTGCTTCAGCACGCCGGTTGTTTAGTCGGTATGCAGCACTGTTTAGTGCACGAGTGTCTCCGGTCGGAGATCTCACCCTTAGCCTCGGGGGACTTCGAGTGCCTGCCCTGGTAAGGTTATTTCTGGTTTCACCCTTAGCTTCGGGGGGACTTCGAGTGCCCGCCCTAGTGAGTTTGTTCGAGTACACTTTTCGGTTCCGGCGGTGAAGCACGCAGCCAATTTCTGAAGTATATGCGAGGAGGAGGAAGCCCTCTTGGGCGCGCGAGGAGGAAGAGGAGGAAGGACGCGGATTCTTGAAGGAGAAGGACGTTGTCTCATCTGGAAGGAGGACGGTGTGCCTTTCAGGAGGGGAGGACGCTGTCCAAGGAGGACGCAGTTCCAGTCTGGCAGAGAAAACACTGTTTTGGGAGGCAGAAGGACGCTGTCTAGCCCTAGAGTGAGGACGCTGTCCATTTCTGGAGGTAAGGGTTGCAGATCTGAAGGTTTATTGCTAGATCCAGTTGTGGGAAGGATAGATCTTGCAGATCTAGTCTTGTATGTTGCAGATCTAGTATTGTATGTTGTAGATCTGGAGGTTTAGCACTAGATCCAGCTGGAGGAGTGACAGATCTGAGAAGATATTGATAGATCTAGCCCAGATCTGGAGGAATAACACCAGATCTAGCCCTAGAGGCTGTAGATCTGAGGAGATAGTTCCAGATCTAGTATAGATCTGAGGGTTTGGCATTTGTTAAGAAGCTAGTAGAAGATGAAGATATGGCTGATTTGTTAATGTGAAGCTTGCTGCCTTACTTTGATTGATTTGTGACTCATTGCATCTCCTTGGAGAGACTCAAGCACTTCAGTCAAGAAGTTATCAACAATTTTCGAAACCCAAATTTTAGAAGATATTATTTTTAATACCAAAATACTATAATACTATAAAATATAGGTGCAATAAACTATTATTTTGATCAACAAGACTCTAAATAAGCATTAATTTGCATCCATTTATATAATTAGTTAAACTAAATTATATAGTTGATAATAGGATAGTAGAATATATTATAGGGTACTTTCAGAATGAAATACATTTTGTTCATTCATTGGAAAGCTTCACAAACCACTGTGATAATAGAGTTCTCAGCGCTAATACAATTATTTTGTCGATCTGTGCATATATTTCTCAATATCCCCTTCCCATATGGGAAAGGAGTGGACTAGTCACTTACCTCACAAGGTCCTTATGGAGTTGTTGTTCCAGGCCACACGTGCACACCATTTTACCAACAAGACAATTTAGTAGACAACTCGACAAGGCCTTGGAGCTGGGTGCCCCCAAATCCACACAGCCAACCATCCATCAGGAGAATTTTTCCATGCCTGGATGTTAGGAGAGCTTGCTCAAATTTGGGCTTCCCACAAGGATCATACTGTAGAGCCCTATCAGTCCCAGACACACTCCAAAGGACATCATCCACTAGTCCAAAAAAAATTTTGCGGTCATTGAGGACTCTAGCAGGGAGACCCCCCTTGATCTAATTGCTCGTCCTCACCTGTCAGCACTAGCATACCATGACTAGTTCAAACTAAAGTTCCTTTGGTCCTCAGATATCATACATATTATCTTTTTCTTGTAATTACTTTATCTCCACTCCGAGTCATGTACTTTCTTATCTTCTCTTGTTGTTCTGCTTCTAGCACAATTAAAAATCTGTTTTGATATGATTTTTAGCATCTTTATAGTCCACACTTCCACACTTCCACATTGTATTTTGGCTAGTGATGTACTCTTATAATCCCATTGACCTAACATTTTCCCCAAGGAAAACCTTGTGGGGAAACCCAAGAGATGCTTCCTCATGTTTGTGGATGGCATCCCTAGTAACCCTGTTCGCTAAAGTCATAGACTAGTGTGCCTAACCAGGAGGGTTGAACTAGGCAGATGCCCAACAACATGAAAAAAAACCAGTTGAGCTAACCCTTGGTCTTCCCATTGACATACTCCTTTGATCATTTGCTGGACATTAATAAACTTATATTATCAAACTTTGGTTTTTACAAATACTGCAACAAAAAAGGTGGTTTGACAAACAATGCAACAAATCAGAACTCATATTTTAATAATTTAGACGATAAGAGGTATTCCAAAAATCATTGACAAAGACAGCCATGCTTTTATCTAGATTTGCATTTGAAAAAATTGTCAACTTATCTGTTATATTGTCAACTTGAAATGTGAAATCCAGATATGAAAACTAGATATGAAAGTATTTCAAAAATCACCTCTTGGGTATTAAAATAAGAATGGAGCTGTACAGGATGGCATCAAGGCCAATGAGAAAAATTACAATTAATT